>JARHVA010004319.1:0-52500 GCA_037957365.1 Torreya grandis | reverse complement strand
TATTATTATCCTTGAAAATTTGTGAGGATACCATGACACATGTTTAGTGTAGAGTAAGGAGCAAAGAATATCTAGAAGTCCCCCCTTTTCCACAAAAAACGCGTTCCTAGCATATGGACACACCATCATCTAGATGCAATTATAAAATTGACAGTAATACGTTATGTTCACTTTTTTTAAAGTCTATCGTAAAAGTTAATTCACACTTGACATGTATTTTATCAAAATCAATTTGGAAAATCATCCCTTCCCTATAGCGCACATGGTATATAATTCAAAATCAAAAGATAAATTTACAACTTTGGCTTACAAAAACTCCATCTATTTTCCACACACTATCAGATTATTTAGTAAAAAAGTTGACAAGTCATGTGCAAACATTTAAGTGGTAGGTCCACTTTCAATACATCAATCATTTTTTTTGGTTAGTTCATTTTCCATGTCACTAATTGTATTGAAATTAATGGCCCTTTCTTTTAATAATTGTACTTCATCTAAGAGTTATAGATGGAAAAAAATAGATAAAACAAATTGAAGGAAAATCTCATAAAATATGATGATGCTAAGTTCAACAACGTGTAAGACTTAAAAAGGTATTTATGGAAAGTCAAGCTAAGAATTAAGAATTTTAACAATCTTTAATCTTGATATTTGTCTGGGATTTAGAATTTGTGATATCTATATATTTATGGATTTTACTATTGAAATGGTCCGATAAAACTATTATTACAAAATAATAATAATATACACGAGGTTACATAGCAATGTAATGCATTGGAATTCATGGATTTTGAACTAGGAATGAAACATAAATTGAATTCAAAGGAATTATTCCGAAATATTCTTTTGAATCATAGAAGATATGGTTGTTAAGAGTTAAATTTTTTGTAGTTTAGAAGTGAAAGTTCTTCCTCATGTATAAGTGGGCTTGGTGTAGTTGAAGTCTTTCTATATAATTTATATTTTCAAGCTCTTCATCCATGTTCAACCCTTAACACATAAGGCTTACACCCTATATTAATGATCCAAATGCCCCCTGATGGCTAATAGTGTAAAAGTAGATTAAACTTGAAATATAAAAAAAAAACTACATTATTATTGCATTATATAAAAGTCTAAATTATATGTTTTTAAATAAAAGATATTAATATGTAAATATATTATACTTAATGCTTGATACAAAAATGAAATGCTCTAAAATACTTTGGCATTTCAAGCAAGTAGCTTAGCAAATTACATTGATAAAAAAAATCAATCTTGATATTTGTAGTTACTATATATAAATTTATATACTCAATATATCATCATTTATTATATACTTATTGCTTAGTTATCCTCTATTCTTTCCATTTCCATACTTTCAAAATTTGCATAATCCATTTCCTGTCGAGATAGAATTCAAGTTATAATCAATTCAAAAAATATTTAGTGGAACTAGATAATTTGGTGCTAATCTAACTTCTAATATATATTCACAATTATTAATCATTGAAATGTAGTTGAACATCTCTCATCCTTGGCATATATCTTGATCTTCATAAACATGAAGGCATAAATGAACTAGTCTTCAAGATCTCTGTACGATAATCAAATAATTTTAAAGTTAAATACCTTTCCTACGTGAAGTAGAATTTGGCTATGGAAGTTGTTACCCTAGAGAGCAAGTGTTGTTAGGAAAGAGAGGTTTCTAATAAAAGGAGAGATGGGACCAACTAAATCCATACCAATGAGATTCAAGCAAACTTCGTATTGTCAATAGTGAGAGCAAGTAACACTAGTCCTATTGTAGGTGTTGTGATTATAAGACCAATCATGTAGATAATGAATGGAGAGGGAATTATTGAAAGAGTAAAGGGCATGGTAGTCGAAATAATGATAAAGAACATAATGTGAGATTTGAATAATACAAAGGAGGAAGAAAAGTAGTACAGTAACCAAATTCAATCTTCAGTCTTGGCTTGCTTTCAAGTGAAATGAGGAAAGGAGAGGATTAAGATATGTGGGCTCTCAAATTTTTAGCCTCCACTAGTAAATTTAGCCACTATTATGGGTGGTGTATATTTAGCTTTTTATATCGAGAAGTATATGAAAGAAAATGTTAAAGGACAAGAATGGATAGAGATAACATGTGGTGAGTAGAGGGTTTGCTTCTATTATGCACTAAAATATTTTTGTACTTAGTATTTTAAATGAGTGTACCTAACTATATTAGTAGTCAATTTGAATAGAAAATGTATAACACTATCATGATTGGATAGCATGGCGTTTTTTACACTAAATAAGATTTTAAATAGGACATAATAGGTACATTAAACATGTCTATTTTTACAATCTAAAATCTAATATGGTGGGAAACATAATCTTACATTAAAAAGGTGTATACAACTTGAAATATTTGTCAAATTATTGGCAAAACAATGTTTGAAAATTACATAGTGGTTAAGGATTTTAGAGAGAAAATAAGTCTAAATAGAATCTTAAAAAATGATTTTGAGATTGAGAAGGTAATTGAGCTATAAATTTTATAATTACAATAATGCAAGTTATTTAAATAACCTAAAATTTGGTTAACAATACTTATCTACAAAATTTGATAATATTGAGGTCCCAAAATAATTGTCTTCTACCTTGGCTTTCCCTACCTTAATCATAAAGGTTAAAAGTAATATTACTCTTTATAAAGGCCAAGAATGACATGAGTATGCCTATGCAATGTAAAACAAACTAAGGATAACATACTAAATTTGGTTGTTCAGGTCAAATTCTTATAGGTTTCCTATGGTGTCTCTCCGCATCATTTTAGAGAGGTGATAACTAAGGGCTTCAAACATCATGTTGCATATAGAGCTACAAAATGATTAGTGAGTGGACATAATGGAATCCCAAATATGGGCATCTAAATTTTATTTATGTATTACTATGTTTACATTGATTAAGTTATTTTTTTGGCACGGGGAAACCAACAACTTAGTCTAGATAGATCTTGGGATGCTTCCACTTTGTAATATTTTTTAAATTAGTCTTCAACGTCTTGAACCTAATTTAAATTATTCCTATTGAAACTATGTTAATTTTTAAACATTTCCAAGCTAATTATGATTTATATGGAATAATACAACTTTCATTTGAGTATTTTTTAAAACAAAGAGACATAACCTATAATGGTAATTGAAGGTGGTGGTGGAGTGTCATGTTTATGAATATGTTCATAAAAATGACTAGTCTGATGTTCATTTCATGATCATGTAGAGTTATTTTTATTATTTATTGAAGAACGAAATAAAAAAATCATGATATGTTATGCATATGGTTAAATTTGGAGCCCACCTATTTTATGAAAATAATTTTTCAAGCCAGATGTTGTGGTCCAGCTAGTTGTTTGAGGACATTTGTCACCATAAAATGGGAATTCTGAGGATAAGGTGAAGGAGATGTTAGTCCGTGTGGAACTCTTCAATAGGAAAAATTATGTGACAAATCCAAGATAGGCACCTTGAGATTGATACATATGTATCACATTTTTCAAATGGACATGTTTAACATATCTGAGCTAGTTTATGATTTGGGTGAGAGTAAAATATTATGTCTCACTAGTCTTCAGTGTTTTGAACCTAATTTAAGTTATGTTTTTTGAAACTATGTTAATTGCTAAAAATTTACAAGTTAATGAGTTATATGAAGATTAAAAATTTCGCTTAAGCATTTTTATAAATGCCAGAAGGCATAACATATAATGGTAATCGATAGTGGTGGTGGAGTGTCATGTTCATGATTATGCTCATAAAAATGACTGGCCTTAAATTTTATGTCCATTTCACCATCATGTAGGGTTGTTTTTCTTCTTTATTGAAGAATGAAATAAAAAATCATGATATCTTATACATACAATGAAATTTGGAGCCCACCTTTTTTTGAAAATATTTATTCAATCTCGACATTGTGGTCCAACAAGTTACTTTAGGCCATTTGTCACCATAAAATAATAAATTTAAGAATAAGGTGATGGAGCTGTTATTCAATGTGTAACTCTTCAATAGGCAAAACTATGGGATGTCATTCTATGATCATGAGCTTGGCCACACCTAATAGTTTCAATTCATCAAATGAAAATGTGATCTTGTGCTAGCATGTGAGTAATCAAACCAACTCTCCATGTCCCTGATCCAAATAGATAGGACCTAGAGGTCGCAAAAGCTATTGTAGACAAGGACTTCATATTATGCCTTATTGTGTGGAGTAGCAGCTTGACAATTATCTAGTTAGTGTAGATATTTTTGGATAAAATGTGTTTGAGTGTTTAGACTAACATTTCGATTCACACTCCATGAATTGTAATTAGGATGAGAGAATGGACTATGGAAATACTACACTGCACTAATTAATGGACTATGGAAATACTATATATTTAATTATCTAGTTGTTTAATTGAAGCGACTATAATCTCATTGATTTTATCAACTAATGTTGAGACCGCATTGGCGAATTGAAAAATATGATCTTGTATTGTGGGGTTCCCCATTAATCATGTGAACATCACTGATCCACAAAATGTAATACAATTGACATAAGGCTTAGGGTGTTGGAGTTTACCATCAATGCACCTTGTTACAATGTAAATTTTACTAAAATAGACTACTTTAGAAAAACACATGTACCCCTCTTACAAAATAAAAATATTATGTGCCCCTTGTTTACAAAATATTTTTTTCCTATTTACCAATATTTTATATCCCTTTACAAAAATATATTAGCTCTTTTATAATATATAAAAAAACCCCTTATTAATCAAATATTTGTTAATAGAAAACAAGATTCGAGTGGGGGGTAGGGGGGGCACGGAGGCAGGCGAGCAAAGGCGATTAGGGGCCTTGACCCCTTGACCTCCATTAATAAGAAGGATTTAATAAAATAAGTGTTTCCAAAAGAGCGTATTATAATACTATGAAAAAATTACTATTTGAATTCTTAAAAAAAATTAACAATTCAACAAAAATAAATTGACCCACCTTTTAGGGTAGTTGATTAGAGCGCCCACATGGCCATAGCAATGATAGCTAGATGAAGATGGATCTGCAGCGGTCGATGAAGATTTGATAAATGTCTAGAGCATATCTATAATAAATCTTATTTGGGGATGGTCGACCATTAGGGTGGCTAACAATGACGCTATTATCTGCTATAACTTGCCGATAGTCATAACCAGTGATCAAAATTGAGCCCTTCACAGCCCTTTAAAGGGTTTCAAACCCTTCATAGAAGTGTAATTCAAAAATAGGCAGTCAAAAAAATTCAAAATTTATAAAATGTTGGACAATGTAGAAGTATAGATGCATATTAAAAATGACAAAAGAAGGGATATAAAAAAAGGTGCACCAATGCCACAACATTGTTAGTGTAGGATACAAACCTTGAAAATTCCAACTATTTTATAAGAGAAACCATGATTAATATAAATATGACCAAAAAGTGTGATGAAAGTGTTTCTTGACATTTATCTAAAAATTATATAAATTTCTTGTGATGGTGGGTAACAAAGGTACTCAAGATTCAGATTAAAAACACTAGAGAAATCATAATTCTTTTTTGTTTGCTTATGTTTATACTTGAAAGCGATTGTGAGTTCTATTTCTCATGTATGCATTATAATACACTCTAAATTTGAACTTAAATATATGTGTCTCATCAAGAGAATATTGTGACTATGAGATATGTTCTCAAACAACTTTATGCACTACTTAAAAGATCATGCTATGTGGCATTTTATTAATTGTACACCATAATCTACTTTTTGGTGTGCTATTTCCATTTCCATTTCATTAGAAAACCCATGTTTTAACACATGCAGTGAGCCAAGTATCCATAAATATGAAGCTATGATATGCCAATCAATAAAAAACAGTGTTAAAAAAAACCCCATGTTTTATCACACATAGTGAGTTAAGTATCCATAAATCTGAAGATTTGTCATGTCAATCAATAAAAAATAGTCTTAACATCATTTTTGTTTATTTTCGTTTACATATGAGTTGTGTAATGTCATGTTTGAATAAACATTGCTTCTTTTGCTTCCCTTACTTTTTTTATTACTTATAAACTTACCAAAAATAAATATCAGTTCTCAGTTTGTAAACTATTTTCAACATATGATATCCAAAATAATAAGTATATATTGTTAAATTTTATTTTTCTCATTCTTATTTTTCTTTAAAAAAATATTATTATTGCAACATGGCATGATTATAAAGGTGTTGGAGAAATTTCTAACATGCCCATTCATTAGGACTTCCTTAATATTTTATTTTAAACTATCTCAGTTCGAATTTGGTGTTTTTTATTATCTACGAAACCCAACATATTAGAAGAGAACATAGAAAAGGACCATAATTTTAACATTGTATTAGTGTTTTGGGTGAAGAGAGGAAAATCTAAAGGAGCGTGATTGGCACAAGTAAATATATTTATGTTTCCTTGATTAAGTTACGAACCTTGTCAATTTTTAGTGCATAAATAAATTCAACTTTATTTTCCACTCATAATATAAATATAAGCATCTCAATTTTTCCACTACATCCACAAGTCGCCTCCATTTTCATTCCACAATTCCTTGAAGATTATAGCCCATACTATTTCAAATACAATATATAAGGAATGTAAAGAATATTTTTATAGGCAATTTTTATTTTCAATTGATTAATTCATATTAAATGTTGGGTAGTTAATTTTTTTTCAAACAAGATGTTTTCAAATCCTATTATATAAGGTTATTATATTTATAAATTTTTTTTCAGAATTAATTTGTAAAATATATTTATTTTTCTTTGATTGAAAAATATTTATTAACCTAATACTTGTTAGTGATTTTTCCATCAATTTTTATCCCCAAATTTAGTAGTTTTCATCGCTACCCAACCTCCCTTATGATTTTACAATCGTTGAAGAGTTTTGCTTTAATTATTCTTATTCCAAATTTTATGTTTATCGTATTAAATAAGGTACATCCAAAAGAACATAGGCAAAATTTCTCAAAGATGGCATTAATTTTTTCTTTGTGTGTTGTGTAGCTTAAATGTGTTAGTCAATAGTGTTTATTTTTAATTGACATTTTTGATAGCAATAGTCATATGTCCTATAACGGGTCTCTCTGTGTTGTATTTTATCAATTGTTTTTGTTCTTCTCTTCCCAAAATTCATCACCATTTATTCTGAAGATAAAAAAATTAGGCCACATACAAGAATTTCAACGATTTAAGATCATGACATAAATAAACACAAAAAATATATAAACAAACTGATAATTGAACTATTACAAGGAATTTTAATTTGTGTTCTTGTTATGGTGAATTTAATAGGTAAGAACATGAATTATTAAAATATGAAGCTTGTTGATCACAGTCGATATTTAATTTAAAATATAATCATTGTTATTATGGTGTAGTATCCTACAACTAATGAAGTGTGGCTTATTTAGGATTAGAGGTAGGGGTTAAATTAGATGGATATATGAACCTATTAAAAAAAATTAATAGTAAAATATGGTAATTTCTTTTAATATTGTATGCGATGAAATGTGATATTTAAGGATTTTCTATTTGTTATCTTCATAGTTAGCCTTATATTGTTTTAATGCTAAAAATATCTCATGTTTAGTTAAATTATATTATCTAGAGAAGCTACAATTTTATCATTGTAGTATTTTGGAAGAATTACTGGAAGTGGTTGGGGAGCTCTCATCTTTAATGAAGTTGAGTTTAAAAAGTTGTATTAAGCTAAAGTAGTTACCACCAATATTTGGTAGTTAATTGCTCTTAAATGTCTTAGTTTGAAATATTGAGGTAGTTTTAAAGAGCTTCCAAGCAATTTTGATAAACTTGCTTCATTAGAATATCTAAATTTGGAGGCTTGGTATGGGCTTCTTGGTCTTCCTTATAATTTGGGAAAACTTACTTTGTTAGAATATCTAAATTTAGAGGCTTTTTAAGGGCTTCTTGATCTTATAATTTTGAAAAGCTTACTTTGATAGAATATATAAATTTGAAATTTCGTTAAGGGATTCTTGGTCTTGTTTGTAATTTTGATTTTTTCTTTATTAAAATATCTAATCTTGCAATTTTATCCACCCTACTCTTGCATCTAAAAAGACTATAAAATTAAAACCTATTAAAATATAAAAATGATATTTTATTTAACATATTTTTTAGTGACATGTGTACTTAATTTACTCTCTTCAATGGAAGTGCAACTATATATTTCAACTTTTCATCATGAAAGGGTTGGATGATTGAATACCCTTTAAATTCAAATTAGGACCAGCCCTTCAAGTTTGATCACTGATCGTAACTGCTAGGACCTGCCATGGCTCACATGGTGAAATTAGACTATAATGTAAATTTTATATTGTGCTTCATTATCAAACAAGCCTTTTTCAGAGACATTTACCCATTTCTAATAAGGGATCAGATGTTGTAGGAAGTGATCCACTTTGAAATGATGTCCATGTTGGATGGTATTTCTAGTTACAATCAAGTTGAGGTAAGGTCAGAAGACTAGCATAAGACCGTAGTTCACAACTCCATGGGCACATTCACTTACATGATAAATCTATTTTGTCTCATCAATACAAATGTCATCTTTCAAATGTAAATGGACCTTGATATTAGTGACATTAAAAATAAAATCATAGTGGTCTATCTTGATGATCTCACTATATTTTCCAAAAACTAATAGATCACTATTAACATCTGAGGATGGTATTCAAAAGATGTTGAACTCATGGAATTTCATTGAATCCTAAGAAATCATCTTCAAAGTCTCTGGAGGAAAACTTCTTAGTCGTGTAGTCTAAAAATAAGGAACCAAAATTGATCTATAAAGGGTGAAGACTATTCAATAGTTGTTCCTTCTCACTAGCAAACCTAATACACACTCATTTTTTGTAAAAACAAACTTATTACATATATTTGTACCATATTTTTTAAAGCTCATAAGGAAAATTACTAAAAAATGAGTGGAAAAGTTACTTTTAAATGGATTGGTGAAGGTTAAAAAACATTTGAAGAAATAAAGAATGTTATTTCTAATGCCTTAGTACTTGTGTATCCATTTTTCAAAATAGATTTAAAGATACATAGTTATTATTTTCAACATAAATTATCGACCATTCTAGAATTAAAAAATGAAGAAGGATTTGAGTCCCCAATTGATTTTCCAAGTTTCGACCTGAAGAATCACAAACTCAAATACTCCTCAATTGAGAAGCATGTGAATGGTGTGGTAAAGGCTATAAAATAATTAGAGTTTACATTTTTAACTCCCAAACTACATTGATGGTTTCAAAAATAGTTGTTCAGTTCATTTTGAATCAACAAGAATGTGGTTCAAAATGAAGATGATGGATTGGAAAAGTATAGGAGTATGATTTGGACATCAAACCCATAAATATTTTTAGTGGCAGAGGCTTATTTCAGTTGATAATAGTAGGAGTTGATGAAAAAATGGAAGCTACAAAATAAAATCTTGAAAAGTAAGAACCTTAAAAATTATCTATGGTGGTATTCATTAATTCTACCTATTGGGTGAATATTTTATGAACCAGCTAACTGATGAGCAAAATAGGTCTCTTCAACCACAACATAGGGAGATTGGTCGCCCAAATGTGTAGGTTTATTGCATCAATAGGGGACACATCTCTCCTCTCATCTAGGGGAGCTTCCCTATGAATATGTAGGAGCTATATACTATAAATATAAATAAAAAATAACACTCAGGGGTATGATACACCATCCATCTCTCTTCTTTCAGAGACGATATTCACAAACAAAGGAGAAAATATTGGTGAAAACATTGAAGGCGCTTCTCTTCTTTCAGAAGTGTTCTTACAGGGGACAACAGGAGTTCTAAGATGTAACAGAGTACAGAGTAACTAGCAATCTAAGATGTTGCATAAAGTCTCCACCTTGACTGCCCAAGAGTGAAATACGAAGAACAATGGGGGCACAAAGTAGTCCTAAGGTCCTTTACACAGAATGAAGCTAAAAACACACACTGAAAACAATTATGTCAGCGCAAAGTCTGAAAATAATTGGTTTTAGGACACCTTCCTTATCACTTCCACTAGTTCTGCTTGTTAAATTGCATAAACCAGAATACATTTAGGAAATAAACATAAAAACAATCTCCTAGAATGATACAAGCTATAACAGCACAAAGTCTGAAAGTAACTTGCTTTCTGATTCAAACAAAGAAATATGATGAACAATCTGGGCTCAAAGTCTTAGTAATGCCTTTCAATTTGGGCAAAGTTTTGCTTCTAGTAATAGGAAGATATCCTTAAAATGATACAAGAGATTACATTATATAGAGGCCAAAGAAGGCTTGGCACTTTGTCCCATAGAGCTGCCCATGCTATGTATTAATGCCTTAAATGCATTTTTGGTTCTATTAGGGAGGGCCATGCTAGTATAGGGCAGCTACCTCAACTGTGCCATGTTGATTCATCTTGAATGTCTTCTCCTGAGCCTGAGTCACTCATTCTATCACCTGCTATCCGCGTAGCTGTCCACTTTGCCTTTACTCCAAAGGACAAACAAGCTGTGCCTTCAATGTTTGCAGGCCCAAATATCTACATGATGGACTGTTCCACCTACTGGAAATAACTCCTACAGATATTATGGCCTTTCCCTTTTTCCACTGCAATTTGAGCCCTCGGGCTACCTTTTCCCTTTTCTAGTTTTCTTGGTTCATTTTCTCAACGGTTCTCCCTTTCGGCCTTGGCCCTAAGGCCCTTGAATGCATTCTAGTCTGCATTTAAGCCTACAAAGATCGACAGACACTTTGATGCCACAAATTTGACGTATATGGGTCTGTCATCATTTGAAAGTTAACGGCTAGTCGGTCATCCTAAATTTGACATTTGCGGGCCTATCATCCTCCTTAGCAATTCCTTCGTGTCTTTCCCACTTGATCGGGTTACTTTCTACTGTGAAATAGGCGAGGACACGTGGCAGCATCCACTGGTCTTTGAGAGAAGCTTATCAAAATAAGCTTTGAAACTCACTAGAAACTTGAAGCATGGATGTGGACACTCATTGTGCTCTGCTGAGTTAGAACGAGACATGTGGCACGTTTTACTGCTTTGAAACTTACTAGAAAATGTGTCTCGATAGATGACACTTTGCAACTGCTGCTTGACTTTCTAAGGGATACGCGATAGCTTCTGCTGTACTTTGAGGTTTGATCTTTCTCAGAGGGAACTCGCCCTTAAGGGTCTTGAAAGACAGTTCATTTTCTCAGTGTCGACTGTCCCCCACGAGGGTATCTACCCTTCAAAATCTCTTGGGTGGCCTTCGGGCTTTAATTCTTTCAGAGGGCTATTGTTTCTTTATTTCCTTCAAATAATTCATCTGAAGGAATTCCTTTTGATAATTTTTCTGAAGGAAATCTTTCTTTGGCTCTGTGTCTTTGACACGTGGCACATTTTGCTGCTAGAGACTTATGGAAAATGAGACCCACATCATTTCTTACTCAAGTAGCTTCAAAAGGGGAACGCAGATGCAGACATTTATCCCACTCCATTGTGTTAGAATGGGACACATGGCATGTTCTGCTTAACTCATAGAACTTTTTAATACATTTGAGAGTCCTGCAGAAGATGACACATGGCAGCTTCTATTGAGCTTTCAAAAACACTACAGAAACATTCAAGACTATTTAGATTCATGCAGATGATGACACTTGGAGCACTCTGCTTGTTTACAAAGGACACATGGCAAGTTTCGTTGCTTTGAGAAGCAAATCATAATGTGTCTCGGCAGACGACACTTGGCAGCTTTCGCTTGTTTCAGTAATTCACCTGAGGCCCGCCACATTCTTTACTCGATAATGAAATCAAAGGAAGATACAACGACCGTTGACACTTGGCAGCCTCTGCTGAGCTTTGTAGAGGACTCGTGGCCCATTCTACTGCTTTGAGAAAAAATTCATTGAAACCTTCCATAGCTGCCACTTGTCGCCTTCCGTGAAACTCTACAAGGGACATGTGGAATGTTCCGCTCTTTGGTCTTTTTCTTTCATGTGCCCCTTTGAACCGTTTGATTGAACCAACCCTGAAAATGTATAAGTGCTAAAAACTTGCTCTTTCAAAGGAATTTACCTGTTAAAGCCATCAAACCCTTTGAACATGTTAATTTTAAGCATGTTAAGTCCATAGATTTCTTCATACAAAGTCTGTAGAAATTGAGAAGCTTGAAAAATGAGGAATTTGAATGCTCAAGACAAATTTTGAAAAGGGAAGAGACAATTTTGGTCTGTGTAGGGCCAAAATAGTCCATAGGTTGTCCCAAAAATGAGTGACATTTTTTGGGGACAACAGCTGGCTCTAGTTGGGGAACTTCCTTTAGATGAAAACTTAGAACACAGCTGAGGGGAGTAGAAACTAGAATCTCCAGTGCCTTTAAAGTATGCCATTAGGTTATGGAGTCATGCTACCCAAAAAGAAAGGCTCAAAAATAAAAATAAAAATGAACAATAGAAAGCAGAAACAAAGACTATAAAAATATACATATGTACAGGTGAACTTATCTGATACTTCAAGAATTGAAGTGCTTCAGATGCTGCCCATTGTGAGGTAGAGAAAAGAGAGTGCCATCTTGATACTTCAATAGGAAATTATTTTCACTGTTGAGCTGATGAATAATAAATGGGCCTCTCCAAAGAGAATCAAACTTCCCATGCATCCCCTTTGGTTCTCTTCTCTTGTCCCACAACAGGACTTGATCTCCAATCTGGAAATCACGATTCTTTGCTTTCTGGTCGAAGAGCTTCTTCACCAGACTTTGATGGGTAGTAATTCAGTCCATCACTATAGTTCTCTACTCATCTAGCTCAGTCAGGCACATGATCCTCTTATCAAGGGAGCTTTCATATGTTTAATCTTCAATTGCCTTACCCAATTTCAATGTTGGCAATTCCAAGGTGATTGGTATCTCAACATTGATACCATAAAGAAGTTGGAAAAAAGACATACCAATTGCTCTCTTTGGTGTAATTTTATCTTCCCATAGAGCATCAACCAATGCTTTATGCCATGTTCTTTGCTTTTCATCCACCAGCTTCTTGATGATAGTCACTAAGTTCTTATTGCTTGATTCAGCCTGCCCATTCCCTTGTGGAAAACAATCAAAAGAATGGGAGAGTGTAATCCCATAGTAGAAATATAATTGAGTAATCTCTTGGGAATTGAAACAAGCTGAATTATTAGTGACAATCTTGGTTGGGACCCCAAACCTAAAAATGATGTTCTCTTTGAAGAAATTGCACACTACTTCTGAAGTAGCATGTTTGGTTGGAATAGTTTCCACCCACTTGGTGAAGTAATCTGTTGCTGTAAGGACATAATCATGTCCAACACTTAAACATGGGTTTACAGCTCTAATAAAATCAATTTCCCATTCTTGGAATGACTCCTCTATGACCACTGGCTTGAGAGGCAGGGCAACCAACATGGGCCTTCCAACAAACTGCTGGCATAGTTCACATTTCCTTACCCACTTATATGCATCTTGAAAGAGAGTTGGCTAGTAATACCTGTCCCACAAAATTTTATGGACAGTTACTAGAGTAGAGAAATGTCCTCCACAGGACAAATTGTGGAAGGACTTCAGAAGTTAGCTTTGCTACTCCTTGTCTATGCAGGGAAGGAACACTCCATCAAGGCTCCTCTTATACAGGCCATTGTCCTAAAGGATGAAATTAACAGCTTTCAACTTGATAGTCCTCCTTTCTTTATAAGATAGGTGAGCAGGATAGTCACAATAAGTAAGGAAATAAGCAATACCTAAATACCACTCATTCATGGTAAAGACAAAGAGGAGTGTTGGTGCGTCTTCTTCTTCTGATTCTTCATGCTTTATTCCTTATGGCTTGTTATCAGCAATTAATTGGCATAAGTCTTTTCCCCGTACCAGCTTGGTTTATTTGATGACCAAATCAAACTCTTAGATCTTTGCAACCTAATTTCCTCTTTTCATCCCAAACTATTGCTGAGTTAGTATGGATTTAACTATGGTGTTAAGAACTAAGGCAGTAGTGTGTGAATTCAAGACGTAAAAGCGGAAATGCTTCACTGCCTTCACCACTGCATAAGCATGCTTCTCCATGTTTGAGTACTTCAACTCATGAGCTTTGAGAGGATAACTCATGAAGGAAATAGGACATTCCATACCTTCTTTATTATGTTGAACTAGAATTGTTGAAAGCGTGTGTTCTGAAGCATAACTATATATGGTGAACTCTTTGTTATAGTCTGGACAAACCAAAATTGGGGCGTGGGCAATGGCAGTCTTGATATCCTCAAATGCTAACCTACCTTCTTTAGTCCAGCTGAAGGTGGTCTTTCCATTCATCATGTTTACAATATGTCTAGTCTTCTCAGCAAACTCTACGATGAACCTCCGTAAGAAATTCACCTTTCCAAATAAAGAGTGAACAACAGTCTTACTTGCTCTTGGATAGAATTGACTCTGTCTAAGTCAATATTTATGCCTCATTTGGATATAATGTGTCTAAGAGGTTTCCCCTCTGTTACTCCAAAAACTGACTTTTTAGGGTTTTATGAAATGCCATTTTGGCGGCAATGTTCCATCACTTGTTACAAGTGGCGTATATGATATGGACGGTCAAGTCATCAAAATAAACTACAATAAACTTACCTATTTCATCCTTGAAAGCAAGCTCTATTGCTCTTTGAAAGGTGGTGCCAACTTTTATTAACCCAAAAGGCATCCTTCTATATGCAAACGTGCCTCATGGTGTGGTGAAGGCAGTCTTATTCTGGTTTGCCTCACCAACTTCAACCTGATTATATCTTGAGAAGCCGTCTAACATTGATTACATCTTCGAACCAATCACTGTCTGAAGCACTTGGTCCATGATAGGCAGAGGGTAGTTATCCTTTAAGGATGACTGATTTAAATTCCTAAAATCCACACAGAGGCAAATTTCACCATTCTTCTTCCTTACAGGCACTATATTGAAAATCCATGTGGAATGATGGATTGAGAAGATTATCCTAGCATTTAGCATTTTTTATATCTCAAACAAAATGGTACCTAATATTTTTAGATTATACTACCTAAACTTTTGTTTGTAAAGTGTTGAATCAGCCTTGAGAGGAATATCATGTCAAATTTCATCAGGTCGAAATGACTTCAGGTCGTCATAGGAGTAAGCTAAGACGTCCATGTACTAGTTGAGTAAAGTAGTGAACTTGAACCTCTCCTCAGGGGTACAACATTCCTAATGTTTACCATCTTGGGATCCTCCTTGGTTCCCAAATTTACTTGATCAAACTCCTGAGAGGAGCTTGAATCTCCTTGCTACTATTTGATGAATCTGTCATGCTTATAAAACTTCTCAAGGGAAACCAGGCCTTTAGGAATCTTATTCCCTTTAAGTTGTAGGAACTCCTCACCTGCGTCTATATTTGATTTAGGAGTTGGTTCAAACTTTTGAGGTTTACTGCCTTCAAAATGCAACCGTTCAAAGTTGTCTTTTTGCTCCAGGAGGCAATGATTTGGTTGTTATTGTTGAACACTTGCTAATGACTAGTATTATCAGGTACACTTGTTATAAAGTCTAGCTCAATAGTGTACTTGTCTCCTTTGACGTTTGGGTGGGGGACCAAGAGAGTAGCTAAAACAACCAATGCATCAACCCGGTCATTGAATCCTCTAAGAATGGCAGAGATGCTGAAAGCATCAAAGCTTTTAATTTGGTCCTAGACGAGATTACGATAGTGGCACAATCTTTCATTCTTGGTTTGGTATAGATTTCTCACTCGATAAACCACTAGTTCAACATCTCCTTTGGCATGAAGGAGCTTGATGCCTTTGTCTTGAGCAGCCATCATTCCAAGCAACATAGATTCATATTCAGCTATGTTATTAGTGTTGCTAAACTGCAACTTGTAGGATGAAGGAAAATTATCTCCTTGAGGAGATATCAGCATAACCCCAGCTCCTAAATTGGTAGAAGAGCAGCTGCCATCGAATTCAAGAACCCATACCTCATTAGACATTGCTTTTCCTTTGGATTCTTCTTCATTCAAAGGTGGAGATCCTTCCACATTGGTATTGCACTCTACCAATTCTCCTGCTGTTATAGCTAAATGCATTTCTAGGTTGTCACCTGCGGGAGCTTCATCAGATGCCTCATGAACTTCATTTGTGGATAAAAAGTAGTTACCCATGCCTAAAGACTCAAATAAAATTTGAGCTTCAGGTGCCAAGGTTTGGGTAACCACATACTTCGCTTCTTTCTCAAGGAGCAGCCTCTTCATAACACCTTTGATTGGAATCCTCGCCTCGGATAAGTCCATGCTCAATTCACCACCAATATTCTTGCAAAAAATTTATCCAAAAAAGATTCCATATGATGCTGGGACATCAGCTACCAAGATAATCATCTTGATTCTTTTGTCTGGGAATGCTGCAAATGCAAATTGGGTGTCTTTAATTTGTCCCAGTAGAGGTACTTACTTATTCTCCATGGAGAAGCATCTACCAAACATCTTGGTCAGTGTGAGGCCAAGGGATTCAGCCACTTTAGCAGGCATGACATTGTCTGAAGCTCCAAAATCAATGATGCAATTATTCAGCTAATGTCCATTTATCAGCAATGAGACATAGAAAGGTTCAGTTCTACCAGGAGTAGTAGCAAGAGTGATGACAAGGTTGTTCCTAGTAAGTGCATTCTTGGGGGAATCATGAGTCACCTTAGGAATTGCTTGTCCTATAAGGATGACCTAGTTTTTAACACTTTGGACCAATTTGTCTAATTACTCGAGGTTGGAATGCAGAAATTCAAATTCAAACATTTAAATTTTGGTTTTCTATATACGGTCAATGATATCAAATGTTGGAAATGAACTAGGCACAAAAGATGACAGTTTATCCTTTTGAGTTTTGGGAGGGGGCGAACTAGACTACAAATTTGAAGTAGAAGTCGTAGGGACGTTTGGTGTATTTACCTTTCTAGCAGTCACCGTGTCCTTTGGTTGGAAGGGCAGAGTGGTTCCACGCTTAGCAATTAAGATTGCTGGTTGAGGTCGCTCCTTTGCCTTCTCTTTATTAGATTTTTGAGCTGATTGATTCTTAGACTGGGTGAATACAACACAAGATCCCTCAGCTGCATTACCTTCACTTTTGGGTTTGTCTTGATAATTCAAGAAACCAATATTGGAGTCGCCAACTAATTCTTCTTCCTTAGTGAAGAGATTAGCGTCATCTTCAGGGCTCAACTCAGGCTAGAATGAGAAATCTGATTCAGCTTCAAGATATCCAATCGCTGAGTTAATTGGAGGTGCTTCAATGGTGAGATTGTTCCTCTGAGGGGGAGGAAGATGATTGGTTTGCCCTTGAATCCTAACAGCATTGCCTTGGTAGGACTGATTAGGGAATGTCCTCCTTGGTACATCTTTGTATGAAGGAGCAGATGACATCCCTTGTGCCATTTATTTTTCAAGGGCCAACAATTCATTTGCTAGCTTTTGCACCATTGGATCAGTGGTGGCTGAAGGGGAATAATCAGAGGAAGAAGAAGATCTACCTCTGTTTGGATCTCTCCTTATATTTTCTGCCAAGATAAGGTCATCTTCAACTTCAATAGCCAAGTCTTGAGCAGCCTCAAGGTCTATGTGGCCAGCACGTCTTAGCAGAAAACTCACTTCAGGCAGCTGTGAGTTGACGAAGAAGCATTTGAGTTTTTCAGGTGTCGGTTGAGCAATAGTAGGAATTCGATTCCTCAGCTTATCAAACTTTGCTATGAAATCCCTCATAGGATCATGAGGTTCCTTCTTCATCTATGTGAGCTAGGCCAGCAAGGCGTGTGCATCTTCTGTAGGCTTGAACTTGGCTTCAAATTTGGCTTTGAGTGTGTCCCAATCAGTTACTGATCTAGCTTGCAGATGGTAGAACCAGTCTGTAGCAGTACCTTGTAGTGTTTCCACGAAAAGCCTAACTGCCACATCCTTAAATTCTATGCTTATCATGCCACAAGCTTTGCTGAAGGCTATAATGTGTTCATCAGGATGAACTTTCCCATCACAAAATAATGTGAGGAAATTCTTCCTTGAATTGGGTCGAAGCTCATGCAGAGGTGGAGTCAAATTTAGTGGACCAAAAGAGTTACCCCAGGGGCCTTGAACTGCCATGATTGGATTATTGAAAATAGAGATAACAAATCTGGGAGGAGTATGGATAGGCAAAGCTCTGCTAACAGTAGAAAAAGCAGCTCTATCTTGCGTTGGCGTCCTGGTATGGGTAGGAGGAACACTCTTGGATCGTTGAACTTGAAGTTGGGGAGGAAGTAAGTCAAAATTTCCTTACTACGCCAACTCAAAGATAGGGTCAACAACACCTTGAACTCTCTAGCTTTTGGTATAGTGTGGAGTTGTCAGATTGTGAAATAAAAATGGAAAAGGACTGGTCTTGCTTCAACTTGAAGCTTGATGCTTCAAACTGCTTGTCCTTCCCCAGCAGAGTCGCTAAAAACTATTGCGCAAGGCTGGGGAAGAAAAATTAACAATGGGAAAGCACTGGAGCAGTTCGTTCTTCCATAGTGGAATGCATGGATAAGGTTATAATGATAATGGGTAAGACACAGGTGATGTTTCAATCTAAAACTTAAGGTTCCAAATTGCACAAAATTATTGTGTCCCCAGCAAAGTTGCCAAAAAGATTGTTGCACCAATATTTTGTCAACCAACTAACTGGTGAGCAAAATAGGTATCTTCAACCACTGCATAAGGAGATTGGTCGGCCAGATGTGCAGGTTTACTACATCAACATGGGACAAATCTCTCCTCTCATCAAGGGGAGGTTCCCTATGAATATGCATGAGCTATATACTATAAATATAAATAGAAAATAACACTCAGGGGTAGGATACACCATCCATATCTCTTCTTTCAGAGATGATGTTCACAAACAAAGGAGAAAATCTTGGTGAAAACACTAAAGGCACTTCTCTTCTTTCAGAAGTGTTCTTACAGGGGATAACAAGAGTTCTTTCAGATAGGATAACTAACTGGTAACAGAGTACAGAGTAACGAACAATCTAAGATGTAGCACAAAGTCTCCACCTTGACTGCCCAAGAGTGAAATACGAAGAACAATGGGGGCACAAAGTCATCCCAAGGTACTTTACATAGAAAGAAGCTAAAAATACACATTGAAAATAATTATGTCAGCACAAAGTCTAAAAGTAACTAGTTTCAGGCTACCTTCCTTATCACTTCCACTAATTTTGCTTGTTAAATTGCATAAACAAGAATACATTTAGGAAATGGACATAAGAACAATCTCTTAGAATGATACAAGCTATAACAGCACAAAGTTTGAAAGTAACTTGCTTTCTGATTTAAACAAAGAAATATGATGAACAATCTGAGCTCAAAGTCTCAGTAATGCCTTTCAATTTGGGCAGAGTTTTACTTCTGGTAACGGGAAGATCTCCTAAAAATGATACAAGAGATTACATTATATAGAGGCCAAGGAAGGCTGGGCACTTTGTCTCATGGAGTGGCCCATGCTGTTCATTAATGCCTTGAATGCATTTTTGGTTCTGTCAGGGAGGGCCATGCTGGAACAGGGTGGCTACCTTAACTGTAGCATGTTGATTCATCTCGGATGTCTTCTCTTGAGCCTGATTCACTTATTTTGTCACCTGCTATTCGCATAGCTATCCACTTTGCCTTTACTCCAAAGGAGAAAAATAGGCTGCGCCTTTAATGTTTGTAGGCCCAAATATCTACCTGATGGACTGTTCCACCTACTGGAAATAACTCCTGCAGATATTATGGCCTTTCCTTTTTTTGCTGCGATTTGAGCCCTCGAGCTACCTTTTCTCTTTTTTAGTATTCTTGGTTCATTTTCTCGACGGTCCTTCCTTTTAGCCTTGGCTTTAAGGCCCTTGAATGCATTCTAGTCTGCGTTTAAGCTTACAAAGATCAACAAACACTTTGATGCCACAAATTTGATGTCTATGGGCCTGTATCCTCCTTAGTAATTCCACTGCTTAGAGACTTATGGAAAACGGGACCCAAAACATTTTTTGCCCGTGTAGCTTCAAAAGGGGAATGCAGATGCAGACACTTGTCCCACTCCACTGAGTTAGAATCTGACACATGGCATGTTCCACTTAACTCATAGAAGTTTTTGATACATTTGAGAGTCATGCAGAAGATGACACGTGGTGGCTTCCACTGAGCTTCCAAAAACACTATAGAAACATTCGAGACTATTTGGATTCATGCAGACGATGACACTTGGAGCACTCTGCTTGTTTACAAAGGACACATGGTAAGTTATGTCGCTTTGAGAAGCAAATCATAATGTGTCTCAATAGACGACACTTGACAGCTTCCGCTTGTTTCATTAATTCACCTAGGGCCTGCCACAGTCTTTAGTCGATAATGAAACCAAAAGAAGATACAACGAACATTGACACTTGGCAGCCTCCATCAAGCTTTGTAGATGACTCATGGCCCGTTCTACTACTTTGAGAAAAAAAAGTCATTGAAACCTCCCGCAGCTGCCACTTGTCACCTTCTGCAGAACTCTACAAGGGACACGTGGCATGTTCTGCTCTTTGGTATTTTTCTTTTGTGTGCCCCTTTGAACCATTTGATTGAACCAACCCTGGAAATGTATAAGTGTTGGAAATTTGATTTTTTGAAGGTATTTACCTGTTAAAGCCATCGAACCCTTTGAACCTGTTAATTTCAAGCATGTTGAGTCTGTAGATTTCTTCTTGCGAAGTCCGTAGAAACTGAGAAGCTTGAAAAATGAGGAATTTGAATGCTCAAGACAAATTTTGAAAAGGGAAGAGACAATTTTGGTCTGTGTAGGGCCAAAATAGTCCATAGGTTGTCCCAAAAATGAGTGGCATTTTTTGGGGACAACACTACCAATGAATGGTAAACTATAATTTCCTATTTATTAACTTATAAGGAATGTCTTGAACATCACAATGTAAGCAATAGAGAACTATCAAGCTCAAATATGTTAGGTATACAATTTAGGATAACACAAATTTCAAGAAGGAGTTGGATGGTACTTTCCTAAGGTGTGTAGACAAAGAACAACATAAAAGGCTATTGGAAGAATTTCACAATTAGGATTGTGAAGGTCTCTTCCCATCACTATTTAAATTTTTCAAAATCTTGCAAACTCATTATTACAATCCAAAATTTTTTAAAGATTCCAAAGATTGAGTACCGAAGCATGAAACATGTTAATAGTGAGCAATGCGGTCATGATGGAAGCATGAATATTAATCATTCCCTTTAAATCATGGAAATAGAATCAAGAATTACATATAATAGTGTGTTTAAAATCTATTGTAAGTAATATGTGTGGCGAGGTTCAATAGCCATGGCATTGCTTCTAGAGAACACATTATGTGGTTCCACCTTATCTTACATGTGATGTACGTTTGAATGTAGTGACACTCAACAACCTTCACATCACTTCTTGTGAACCCATCATGGTTTTTTTTTTCGAATTAGTACAATGGTACTATTACCCTTTTTTGAGAGTTGGAATATTACATCTATCTAACTCAAGAGCTTAATTAGTTATTCAAAATTAGGACTTGATCACTTTAAATTATCCATTGGTTCAAATTATATAAGTGATTCAACAAAACAGTAGATTTATCCATCATTAGTTATAGGTTAAAAGGCAATTGGTTTCACATCCTTATCAATATAAATTTTCCTTGTTATCTTTTAAAAATTGCAAATTTCTAGGTTCAATTTTATTCCAAATGGAAAAAATAGTTACTTCATAATTTGTTGTAGGGATTGCTACATTTAAGTGTCTTACAGAATTGAAGTATCTACATGAAGAAAAGGTGTGTTTTACACATTTAGGTTCAAACTGTTTTTCCTTTACTCTAGTAATTTCATTGATGGAATAAATTTTGGGGGGGGTGTAAATATATAAATTTGGTCACAATTACTTCAAAAAGATAATTATTAACACATTATAAACCAAATGACATGTGCCCAATTACATGTTTCTTGTTCGACATTCCTCTACGCCTTTTATCCATATGTAGGTTCGACACTTTGATTCCCATCACTGTTACATAGAACTTTCAATGCCAAATACTCAAGCTACTTAAAATCATATTCAAACTATCTCCAATAAAGAACATTTGTCCTTAACCCTTCTAGACAAGTTCGTGGTAGGTGGACACAAGTGCTTTGTGCTTCTATCCACTTAGGTAGGATTCATCTCATGTCAAATAATGGCTAGTTTCTGAAACTCAAAATATTATTTTGGGTCTTCCTACATGTTTCATAAGGTTAGCTAAAATAAATTGTCAAAAGGTTCACCTATAAATACACATCAAATATTATTCAATATTCATAAAATTCACATTCACTTCTCTTAAAGTTACATAATATTTCACATTGAGAAAATCTGCGTTATTTCTCCTAGATTCAAGATCATTCACAGAGAGTATCCATAAGCCAAGTCATGAGTATCCTAAAGCAAGTCAAGAGATATCATTGTCAAGTATCAAATCATTTTTATAGTTGCATACATATAGTTAAAGAAGCACAAATTGCACATTCACTCTGGGTGGGAAAACTAGGTGTTTTGTATTTCTCTCATCAGAGTATTGGATAAATAGGTAGTGGTCAATCATTAAAGGGGGTGACTGAGGTTAGCTCAACCCATTACAATCCTTTCTTTCTTTCAGGTTTTCAAGATATCAAAGTATCCTTAGAGTTAAAAATATGAGAAGAAAAGTAACAATTTCTATGTGGTATTACTCGAAGTGTAATATCTCAAATTGCTCAGCGGACCTAGGCATAAAAAGTGAAAGGATTGATTTGTTTCCAAAATCAATAGGGACAAGTTAGTGGTAAACAAACTCAAATAGCATTCACTTCAATCTAATTAAAATAGTTTTATCCAATAATATTCTCTGATTTTACTTCTGATATGTCATTTTCATAATTCTTCTTTTCTTATCGGTCAGTTAGCATAATCAACTAAGACAAGTCTATAGTCAATGGACAAAAGTGGCATGTGATGTATTCCACTTACAACATACCTATCTAGAAGTAGTTTCTAATTTTTTTCCTAATCCTTAGCATGCACAATGACCTCCTTTATCAATTTTCTCTCAGAATAGTCAATCGAAATCCTATTTTGAGCTAAGTCATTTTCTTTCAAATACTTTCCTAATTTATCAATTTTCCATATTTGGCATTTGTTAAAATAAAAATTGTTAATTATTGTACATCTATAGCATTATGATATTTTCCAGTTTTACACCTATTATTACAAGTACATTTTATTGTGTTTTTAATTAAAAATAAGATAAAACACCTTACCTCTCACATCTATCTCTACATATTCAATGTCAAGAATATATTCTATCACCTTCACAACATCCCTTGATTGAGTTTAGAAGATGTTTTAAAGCTTAATTTCAAAGGTAGGAGATTGAAAAGTGGTCTCTCTTTCTTCTCTATAGAAAAAAAAAAAGGGAGACATTGAAATCAACTCACTAGCCATAACTTAAATACATAGAACACCGGAGAGGAGTGTATATAATAAGCAACATCGATGATGCCAAGAAAAAGTAAAAAGTGAATTTTTAGCATCTCTAATATCCAAATTTAAAATATAAATAAATAAATGTGACGTGACTCAATTATGATTATATAGTTCCTATTTCAGCCAAATATGTTTCTTTGAATCCACCAGTCCCCTAGTACGGAAATTAGATGGGGATAGTAATGGTAAGATCCTAGTTCTCATGGATATTAATCCCTTAATAAATGAATATTAAAACTCATTAAAATGATTTATGTCAAATCATTTCTCATGAATTTCAAGCCATTCAATAGCAAGATAATTGGGCCAACTATATTTTAGTGAGATTCATTTAATTTCTATGAGTCTTGTTTGGTTTTTATGAAGCTCATTTAACTTTCGTAAAGATATGGAAATAAATGTTATATGACATAATTTTGATTATATCCTTTCTAGTGTAATTGAATCACAAAAGGATATTAATGGTGGAAGTTATTATCCTGATCTCATCCCTTAGCATTTACAATGATCGCACATAATGTGAGGAACCTAGTTCCCACATAGTTGACCCTAATAAAATTTGCTCTTTAATATCTTAATAATTGAATAATTTTTACATTTAGTTAAGCAACACTCTTTTAAATATTGATCATTATATGAACTTACATTTTATTTACTGCAACCTCCATTTATTTTCAATGATAATTCACCATTTTTTCAATAAATTATAAATGTTGTTGACATTCATCTTTTTATCTATATAAAATTCTTTAAAAAAATCCCATCAATGTGAAAGTCATTCCATTAGGATTCTCTAGACTAGCAAATTTGAGTTTAGACAAATTTGCCACCCATTCTATAATTTTTTCAAGTGAGTTTATTAAAATGTCCCATGGCAGTAAAGCATTTTCATGGATTTTATGGTGGATTACATATGTCCAATCATGGACATGGCTATCTATATGTTTTTTAGATAGATTTAGAAAAGTGTGTATTTTAATTTCACTTAAGAAAATAAGAAAAGGGAACGAAGTAGTTGAACTCTTATGTTCTAATGTTTGGGTGCATTTGTTGTCACCTGAGTTTATTGTATCGTATAAGGACTTAAGGTTCTTTGAAAAAAACTATGGGGAAAGATGGATTCTAAGATACAACAAAGTACTACTTTCCACACTCAAACTGATGGACAAATAGAGGTGGTTAATAGGACTTTTGTTTAGCTGATAATAGGTCATAAAAATAAGTGTTTGTAGAATTGGGATTAGTCTTTGGTGTACATTAAATACTCATACAACATGACAATACACATATCCACTAATAAGTCACCATTTTAAGCATTTTTGGGTTATTTTCTAGCTAATCCACTTGATGTTAAATTAGAATATTAGGTAGAGATAGAGAAGCAAGATTCAGAGGTAAAAAGAGTTGAAAATTTCATTGATAGGATTATGCAACTCCATCTTAAAGTGAAAGGTCATTAAGATAAGTCTCAAGGAATTTACAAGGCCAAGTATGGACAACATTGTATTGGGCACACACTCAAAGTTGGTGACAAGGTATGGCTATAATTCAAAAAAGAAAGACTCTAAGGATAAGCTCAGAAGTTGAAGCCACTACGATATGGACGATTTTAAATCTTAGAACAGATTAGTGAGAATGCTTTTAAGTTTTATTTACCCTCATTCATGCTAATGTTCTCAATTTTCCATTGTGAAAAATTACATGTATATGAACCATCCATTGCAGATGAGGAAGAAAAAAAATAATTTCTACCTTCCAAATAAGATTTGGCTGTGGACGCACAAGTAGAATTGGAGGAGGATGTAGTATTGCAATGGAAATTTAGAAAGACACACAGTGGATCATAAGAATCTTGGAAAATTGGACTCAAGGGGAATACACCAAGGCAATCCAAGTGGTACTCCAAAGAGAAGGTGGAAAAGTTATTTCCACATCTCCTCCTGCACTAAGAAAGTTTTTATGGGGCCAAACTCCACCCAATAAGGGAGGTATGGTCCATAAGGATCGAAAAATAATCCATTCATTAGGCAATAGATAATAGACCTAATTTTAATCACCATTACGATTCAAGTTATAATTTCTAGAAATTTTGGCAAAACTGTCACTTCATATAGGTGACAATTATGTAATCGTTAAGGTGTTTATGTAGCTATTAGTTCATGCAGGGAAAAGTTTTGAAACCGTTAATCTACATTAATTGGTGGTTCCACCTACAACAACCAAATAGATGATTTACAAAAAAACAATTTGTATCTCCAAATTATCAAATGATTGAGGAGCCTTTGGTGCATGAAAGGACATCTTCACAAAGGATAAGAAGGATGACACATACATAGGATGGCATCAACGAACAAAGAAAGTGTCTAGATGTTTGTAGGAAGGATTGGAGTAAAGAAATAGTGAATAAAGCCTTGTGAATAGGATAGTTGTAAGTTGTACTTTTTCTATGTCTCTTTGTAATCCATCATTGGCCAATACAACATAGGAAGTTGAGCCATTACCTCTTCCAATTGGTTTTTCCTTACACTTCATGGGGTTTTCTATGTCAAACAAATTTGTGTCAATTTCTCCATTGTTATGAGTTTGTCTAAGTGTATTTGCATTCATATTTAGTTCTTAAGAATTGATATCTTCTAGCATAAAAAATATACACTATTTCTATTATTATTGATTTAAGTTGTCATATTTGGAGAAAATTCAAAGAAGAAGAACAAGTTCTCATTCTATGAATTCTAGTAAGTGACTTGAGAGTTTGTAAATAAATAAACCCTCGGGACTTAGGGCACAAGAGTTATTACGCATTCAAAGAGTTAATTATTATTTTTTAACCTTTAATGTTTAAGATATTTATTTATAATGAGTATGAAATATTTGATTGTTTAAATGGAAGGACATAATCCCAATAATAATCCAAACTTATTTGTAATGGTTGGAAATGAAAATGCTCGTGTATTATAAATAATGAAAAAAATATTCTGACTTATTTCATACAAAAATGTGGCAAATGTTCACTTTCCAAAGTGTAGAAAAAATATTCTTATTTATTTCATATCAATATTCAATTTTAAGAGTATCCTTTTTCCGAACATACGTTGATTAGGGGTAAAAATATATGACAATTATCTAATCAAAATTTCTCTTCAATTTTTTTGTCAATGATATTTAAAGAATGAATCATCAAAGAGTAAATATATTTCTAAAATCATCCATAAATATTTTTGCAGTCCTTAGAAATTTTGTTTAAGTCCATCCAATTTTTTTCACTTTCATTCCATATGGAGTTCAAAAACTTTCCACTATATTTTACTATTCAAAAGCGTAGATATGTTCATATGGCCAAAATATCTAACCACTTCATGTTTCAAGGAGTTCAAACTCATCCTAAAAATTGAAATCTATAAATATTGGAAGAGCAACATTTCATTTAACATATTTTTTAATTAATTACATACTTTTTTTACTCTTATCTTGTCACTTGAAGTACAACTATTTTTACAGGTTTCATCATGGAAGGGTTGGATGAATGTATACCCTCCAACGTGAAAATAAGATCAACCCTTCAATTTTGATCATTTCTAGTAGGTGAAGGATAATAATAGACACTGATATGTAAGGAACTAGATAACACATGCTACACAATGCGTACGCTTTTATCAAGGTAGTCACTACTACTAAATTTGATTAAATTTTACTTTGAATATTTTTTGAAAGACTCTCGATACTCTGTTGTGTATCTCCCTATTTGTCACATACTAAAAAGACATTGTTAAAAGCTACTGAGTTTGGATTTACATCAAGGAATTACATTCACTCAAAAAATTGTAGGGTTACTCAAAAAAATCCATTTAATGGACTTATACAATGATGATTGCATTTCATGACAAATCATTTGATAAAAAATCACCAAATTAACTAGTTTTAGATGAACCTCCATACTTTATGTTGAAGTTTTCATTTTGGCATTTGTTGGGATAATGTTGGCAAAGGTAGTTGAATTTGGATTTATAAATATCAACTACTTTTGCCTACAAATCTACAAGCTTATTTTATTCATGTTCAACAATGATTGTAGTCCATGGATTACATTCCATTAGGCATTTTATCAAACAATTATTGGATCTTATATATGCTTGAACATATTTTGTGCACATGCTTAACTAATTATTAACATTTATAGCAAATGTTTAACACTCTTTTTCTAAATTCTATTCATTATGCACAAACTATTAATTTCTAGTTGGCTTGATTATGTATTAAAATGAAGAAAAATGTATGGGGGCTATGGATAGCATGAATGATTGAAGGAGATTTGAATAGAGACAAATGACATGAGAGATATTTCATTTCAGAATATTTAAGCACTGTAAGAAAAATCCACAAAACAAGAGACTATAAAAATTCAGCCAACTCTTAAAATTGGACCTAAGAATTTGCTATTTGGCAAAAATTCGCCCCCAAAAAAATGCTTGTCTTTGTATAGCAAAAGAATAATGAAGAAAGATGACAAGAGTCAATTTTAACAACTCTTTTGTCTGAATATACTTTATATTATATATGCGTCCATCTTACATATCATCAAGTTGTAAAAAAACTGTAATTCAAACTTACATCTCCCTAATTTGGCAAAACATTACACATATGATCTTTACACAACCACCCAATATACTATAACATTATTATTTAATTTAATAGAACATAATAAGAAACAAAGAAACACTAATTAGCAATCAACATTATTGAGTGAAGAGTTGTGAAGTAGACGTAGACCGATTTTCATGGCTCCCTGAATTAGTATATATTGTACCACTTGTCTTCACAAGCAAAGGTGAGATATTTATCGACAATTAAAAATTCATAGGAGTAACAAGAAATGAACGTCTTATTTTTTCTAACCTCTCAACTATATCCATCACTTGTGCAAACCATCTCTACTTGTATAAATTGAGTAAGGCATACCAATACCTTTGATATCTATGATTCATTAGCATCACAAAGTAGGTTGTTATCCACCACTTCTTTAATTTTATTTGGAAAATCCATACCTACCCACTTTTAAAGATTCATTTGATGACCTTCTACAAAAATTTCATTTGTTGGTTTCCTTCTTGTCAACAACTCCAAAAGTAGAATGGCATAGATGTATACATCTCCTTTTGTTGAAAGATTTCCACCCATTCCATACTCTATAATACAATACAATGTTTAGCGATTCTCAAGCCATTTTAATTAAGTACATAAAAAAAAGAAAAACAAACTTTTGATAATGTTTTTTCTAATAGTGAAAAATCTATACCTGGTGCAATGTAGCCAATGGATCCTTTGAGTGAATTTGTAGAAGTCAATGAATCCATTGAATTTCCAAATATTAGTTTGGCAATGCCAAAGTTTGCTATATAGGGAGTCATGTCATCCCTTAATAGCATATTATTAGGTTTCAAGTCACACTAAATAACTTGCACAAAACAATGATGATGCAGATATATAATACCTTGTGCTGTCTCTATTACTATTTTTGATCAATCATTCAAAATCAATTTGCATTCTAGTTCTCCCTGAGGATATAGCCATTTCTCCAAACTTCCATTTGACATGAATGGAAGACCCAGTGCTTTAAAATAAAGGTTGGAACAAGCCAAAATGATTTTGATCATATTACAGTGCCTGATTCTTTTTAATACACTACATTCTCTGATAAAACTTTGGTGAGCATCCTCGTCTTGCAAATTGAGAACTTTAACACCAATATTTATGTCATTGTTTAGAATCCCTTTATAGACAGATCCAAAACTACCAACTCTTAAGAGATTGGTGTGGTAAACCCACAAATTACCTTTACAAGCTCTTCATATGAAATTCTTGGGAGTCCTACACTGAGGGAAACTATTTTGTTGACTATGATGTTTCTTTCTATAGGAATATACTACCAATAATAAAGACATGATGAAGATTGAAATGCCAATCACAATTAGTACTGTTACCTTTTTGGAGATTGAAAACTGTTTGTGTTTGGAATGAAAGCAGGGCTGCAAATATATCCATGTGCCACAAAGACCAGGATTTCCCATAACTGCGAACTCATCAAGTGTTGCAAAAACTCCTTCCTTTGGAACCTCGCCTATTGACCCATTTGAATAGAGATTGATATGTTGAAGCATTTTCATCTCTTTGAAATCCATTGGGATTACACCAAACAAATTATTTCTAGAAAGATCGATGTCCTCAATATTTTTAGATGAGTGAGTGATGCTGGTATCGGGCCATCAAAAGAATTCCAAAAAAGATTCAAGTATTGCAAATCTATGCAACTTGATAGTGTGGCTAGAATTCCAACTGAGAATTTGTTGAGAACTTTGTAGCAAATTGTTAGAATTTCTTCCATTACCATTTTGCTCATCACTGAAAGAGAAATTTGTAGCAAATTGTTGGAAATGTTGAAATAGAACTGGAGATTTGGAAGACATACAACTTCTAGAGGCATGTTTCCTGTGAGTTGGTCGTAAGACAAGTCCACCGTTTCCAAATTTTGGTATCCCACTAAATTGGTAGGGATTTTCCCTAACAATTGATTGTGATCAAGAAGAAGAACTCTCAATTGAAGAAGATCCCCAAGACTATCTTGAATTTGCCCTGAAAGCATGTTTTCACTCAATGATAATAACCCGAGCCTTTTTACCTCACCTAAACATTTTGGAATTGTTCTATATAAATTGTTCTTATATAGATTTAATCTTTCTAAGTTTGGAAATTGATTGAACGTGAATGGAATGACTTTGTTCAAAAGATTGTCGAATAAATCTAAAAGTGTCAAATTTGTCAAGTTGCTAATTTCACTCGGTATGTTTCCCTCAATTTTATTCAGATAAAAGCCCAAATGGGATAATACCCTTGAGAGCTGGCCAACTGAAGAGGGCAAGACCCCAGTGAAATAATTATCAGACAAAACTAGGTTCTAAATAGGAGCAATTAGTCAACGCTGTTAGAATAGACGCATCGAGACTTCCGATCACAAGATGATTTCCCCATGACCCAAGGCAGTGAAGGTGGAGCAATTTACCAAACTCCAAGGGCATTGTGCCGCTCAGTTGGTTAGGGCCTATGTCAATCACTCGAAGGAGAGAACAATTAGAGAGGGAGCTTGGGATTTCTCCAGTGAGTTGGTTTCCCCATAAAATAAGATTTTGCAACTCCGATAGTTTACCAAATTCCCAGGGAATGTGGCCGGTTAAGTTGTTTTCATATAATATCAAATCTTGGAGATGAGTGCAGTTGGAAAGGGTAGTGGGAATTGGTCGTGTAAAGTAGTTGGTGAAAAGATAAAGAAATTGGAGTTGAGTAAGCCCACCCAATTCAACACGAATACCAACATGGAGTCTGTTTTGTCCCAACTGCAACAGAGTTAAAGAGGACAAGTTTCCTAGGGAGGAGGGGATTATGGTTGTCAATTGGTTTGCTCCTAATGCAATGGTCTCTAACTGTGAGAGAAGGCCAAGCTGGGAGGGAATGGTTCCGTTCAGATGGTTAAAAGACAATGAGAAGTTGCAAAGAACGGCAGCTTCCAAGAGTGGAGGGAATGGAGCCTTCCAAATCATTTTTGGACAGTCTAAGTATTCTTAAGAAGCTATTATTCTTGAGAGCAAGTACTCCTAAGGAAAGACAGGTTTCCAATAAAAGGAGAGATGGGGCCGATTAAAGCCATAGCTGTGAGATTCAGGGAAACCACACGGTGTGGATGACTATGAGAGCAGGCAACGCCGGTCCAATTGCAGGTGTTGTGATTGGGAGACCAATCGTGGAGAGAATGAATGGAGAGGGAATTCTTGAAAGAGCGAAGAGCATGCTGATCGGACTAATAAGAAGGAGAAGAATGTGAGATGTGAGCTGAGAAACAGCAGGACTGACACAGACCATCGCCATCTTGATCTTCATTCAGCACTTGTGTTGTATTGAATTCTGGCTTATAAAAGTCTGCCTGTAGCGGTCACAATAACTCATGGAGTTTGAAGCGGTCATAATAATTCATGGTTGTCACGCAATAATTTATGTTGATTTGAAACAATGGAATATGATTGACCCCAATAATCTTAACAGTGGCAATGGCAAGATCCGATGCATTTATAAAAGTGAGCTCAATAATTTTAAAAGTAGCTGCTCCTAGAATATTACTGCTCCCTTTTGTGCCCATCAAATGTAGCATCATCTTTTTTTAAAGGCTATCGTACATGTTAATAATTCATGTCTGCCATGCATTTTGTCAAAATCAATTTAAGTGCGTTGAGAAACAAAACAAGACATTAACCCTGTACATTTCAAGGAATCAACGATTTTTTATATGAATTTGACTGTGTTTTTATTAAATTCAATTTTGAAATCGCGATTAAATTTATATGAATTTAATCACAAATTTAAATGAATTTCAAAGATTTTCTTGTTTTTGATTAAATTTAGCAAATATAGTTACATATACTAGATTATTAATCAAATTTGAAAAGAAAGTGTATAACACTATCATGAATGGGTAGTATGAGGATTCTTACATTAAAAAAGAGCTTGAATATAAGCTTATAGATATATTAGACATGTCGATTTTTCAATCTAGAATCTAATATGATGGGTAAACGATGTTTGAAAACTACACAATGAATAAGGATTCCAAAGAGTGATTTAGTCAAAATAGAATCTATAAAAATAACTTTGAGATTGAGAAAGAAAAAAAACTATAATTTTTTCAATCATGATAGTTCAAGTTATTTAAATACCCTGTAATTTGGTTTGCAATATTTATCTAAGAAATTGTGATAATATTGAGGTCCCAAGAAAATTGTCTTCTACCTCAAGTTCCCCTACTTTAATCACAAAAGTTACAAGTAAGATTACTCTTTCTGAAGGCTCAAATAATATGAGTGTGCCTATACAATGTAAAACAAATTAAAGATAATATACTGAATTTAGTTACTAAGCATATAGTGTCTCTCCCTATCCTTCTAGAGTGTGGATAATTAAGGGCTTTGAACATCATGTTGCATATAGAGCTACAAAGGAACTGGTGAGTAGACATATTAGATACCAAATATGAGTGTCTCATTTTTCATATGGATTACTATGTTTACATTGATTAACTTATGCTTTGGGTATGGGAAAACCAACAACTTAATCTAGATGAACTTTGGATGCTTCCACTTTGTATCGATTTGTTAGTTAGTCTTCGTTACTGTTGGGTGAATATTTTGTCACCAGCTAACTAAAGGGCAAAATAGGTTGTTTCAACCACAGCATAAGGAAATTAGTCGGCCAAATGTGCAGGTTTATCACATCAAAATGGGACAAATCTCTCCTCTTATCAAGGGGAGGTTCCCTATAACTATAAGGGGCTATATATACTATGTATATAGAACAAATAAGCTGAAAATAACACTCAGGGGTAGGATAACACCATCCATCTCTCTTTTTTCAGAGATGATGTTCACAGGCATAAGAGAATCTTAGTGAAAACACTGAAGGCACTTCTCTTCTTTCAGAAGTGGTCTGCAGTAAACAATAGGAGTTCTTTTTGGTAGTGATAAGTAACTGGGCGTAGTAACCAATAGAATGAGGTGTAGCACAAAGTCTCCACCTCAACTGCCAAAGAGTAAAATACGAAGGACAATGGGGGCGCAAAGTCATCCCAAGAAGCACAAAGTCTCTCACAGTTGGCTTCAGGACACCTTCCACTAGTTCTACTTGTTTAATTCAATGGACAAGAACGCATTCAGGAAATAGACATAGGAACAATTTCCTTAACAACACAAGCTATTCCAGCACAAAGTATGAAAGGTCACTTGCTTTATCATTCAAATAACAAAATATGATTAACAATATGAGCTCAAAGTCTTAGTAATGCCTTTCAATTTGGGCAGAGTTTTGCTTATAATAACAAAAAGATCTCCTTTGCATAAAATAAGAGTTTACAATATATAGTAGCCAAAAAAGACTTGGCACTTTATTTCATGGAAAGGCCCATGTTGCATTGAATGCGTTCAATATCTGTGGAAGGGCCATGCTATAACAGGTCATTAGCCTTGACTTTGGTGTAGAAAAACATCTCGAATGTCTTCTTCTCAGCATGGGTTGTCTGGTCTGTCTCCTGGTATGTACGCGATTGTCCACTCGCTTTTATTCAAAGGGAGAAAAATAGGTTGCGCCTTTTAATGTTTACGCGCTCAGATGTCTACTTGGTGGACTGTTCCACCTACTGGAAATAACTCCTGCACATATATTTCTAGTCTTTCCTTCTTTCCTTGTCATATTTTGTCTTTTTCTCATGATCTGAGTTCTCAAGCTATCTCTTCCCTTTCTGCTAGCTCTTTCAGCTTCTTCTTCAGCGGGTTGCTTAGTTTGTTCTTTAAGTTTCGTGCCATATTTGAAAATAAATGGGCATTTCATTACCTTAAATTTGATGTCCGTGGGGAAGTCACTGGTTGTTGGTCGCTTGAACCACATTGAACCTTTGAATTCCTCCGACTTTCTGTCTTTAGAACCCCCCGAAGGGAAGGTGTCCCTTCGAGCCTTGAAAATGGTCCATTTTGTGGTCGCCAAGAGTCCCCGCAAGGGTACTTGCCCTTCGGGGTCCTTCGGTTGGCCTTGTTCTTCAAATCCTTCAGACAAAATGTCTGAAAGAAATCCTTTAGACATTTTGTCTGAAGGAAATCTTTCCTCTGCCTTTGCCTCTTTCTGTCGGGCCTTTCAACATTCCTTCAGAAAAAATGTCCAAAAAAAATGTTCGAAGGAATTCCTTCAGACATTTTATCCAAAGTAAATCTTTTCGAAAGATATCCTTTTATTTCTTGACTTGGCAATTTCTTCAGACAAAATGTCTGAAGGAATTCTTTCAAACATTTTGCCCGAAGAAAACCTTACCCTTTCGGCCTTCTCTTTGATCCTTGCACAAATGTTCCCTACCCTCTGCAAGGGCACTTATCCTTCAGGCTTTGGGAGACTCCTTTGAACCGTTTGATTGAACCAACTGCTTGAACCAACAATGGTTCAATGGTCTAATGGTTCAATATTGTGTTTTGCTTGTTCAATTGACCACTTGAACCAACCACTTTGAACCATTCATTTGAACCAATCGCTTTGAACTTGTCTCTAGAATCTTCTGCTTCTTTTGCTCAGAGCTTTCTTGAACCTTTGAACCATTTTGGTTCAAGGTTTAATCGGTTCAACCTCTCTTTCTTGGCTCTTCGAATCCTTTGTTCTTCTAGGTCTCTTGAACTTTATTGAACTCGTTAAACCTGTGAACCTTGAACTCTTTTGGTTCAAGGTTCAATGGTTCATCGATTCAATATTTCTTCTTCAAAGTCTTCTTTTCTCTAAGTCTTTTGAAGCCGTTGAACTTTGAACTTCCTGAAGTGCTTGACTCTTTAAGTCTGCCGATGTCGTTGAACCTTTGAACCCGTCGAACCTTGAACTAAAAGAGTTCAAGGTTTAAAGATTCAATCTTTTATTTGAAGCCTATCGATGGACCTTTTGGTTGAACCTCAACATTGAACCAACCTTGAAATAGCCTAAGTGTTGAGAGCTTGTTCCTTTGTGAGAGCTCGCCTGTTGAAGTTGTTGAACCTGTTGAACCTACAAGTCCCTTAGCTGAAAAAGCTTGAATAATTGAAGAATTTAAATACTCAAAATATTTATTGAGAAGGGAAGAGATAATTTTGGCCTGCAAGACTAAAATAGTTGATATTTGTCTTTAAAAATGAGTGACAGATTTTGGGAATAACAGTTGGCTCTAGTTGGGGAACTTCCATCGATTGTAGAAACAATTGAAGGGAGTAGAATCCAGAATCTCTAGTGGTTTTAAGTATGTCAGTGGGATACAGAGTCATGCTACCCAAAAATAAAGGTGCCAAAAAATGAAAATGAAAAGCACAAAATAGAACTAAAGACTATAAAAATATACATATGTACAATTGATATCACCTGATACTTCAAGGATTGAAGTGCTTCAGATGCTGCCCATTGTGAGGCAGAGAAAAAGGTGTGCCATCTTGATACTTCAATAGGACACTATTTTCATCATTGAGCTGATGGATAGCAAACGGGCCTCTCTATAGGGAGTCAAATTTCCCATGCATTCCCTTTGGTTCTCTTCTCTTGTCCCATAACAGGACTTGGTCTCCAATTTGGAAATCACGAGTTTTTGCTTTCTAGTCGAAGAGCTTCTTCACCGGACTTTGATGCACAGCTATTCAGTCCACCACCATAGTTCACTGCTCATCTAGCTCAGTCAAACACATAATCCTCTTGTCGATGGAGCTTTCATATGTCTGATCTTCGATCGCCTTTACCAGTTTTAGTGCTGGCAATTCTAGGGTGATTGGTATCTCTGCATTGAGACCATACAAAAGTTGGAATGGTGACATTTCTATCGCCCTCTTGGACGTAATTATGTTTGCCCATAAAGCATCAACTAATGCTTTATGCCATGTTCGTTGGTTGTCATCCACCAGCTTCTTGATGATGGTCACTAGGTTCTTGTTGCTGAATTTTGCTTGGCCATTCCCTTGTGGAAAATAATCAAAGGAGTGGGAGAGGGTAATCCCATAATAAAAATAGAACTGAGTAATCTCATGAGAAGAAAAATAGGCTGCATTTTCTAGTCACAATCTTGGTTAGGACCCCAAAACTGGAAATGATATTTTTCTTGAGGAAATTACATACTACTTATGAAGTAGCATGCTTGACTGGAATAGCTTCCACCCATTTGGTGAAGTAATATGTGGCTGTGAGGACATAATTATGGTCAACATTTGAAGACAGGTTCACGTCACCAATGAAATCGATTCTCTATTGTTGAAATGACTCTTCTATCACCACTGGTTTAAGAGGCAAAGTAGCTAACTTGGGTCTTCCAACGAATTATTGGCATAGTTCACATCTTCGTACCCATTTGTATGCATCTTGAAATAAAGTAGGCCAGTAATACCTAGCTCGAAGAATCTTATGGGCAGTTACAGGCACAAAAAATATCTTCTAGAGGCCAGATTATGGAAGGACTCCAAAAGTTGGTTCTACTGCTCTTTATCTACGCAGCGAAGGAACACCCCATCGAGGTTCCTTTTATACATGTTGTTGTCCCATAGGATGAAATTGGTAGCTTTTAACTAAACAATCCTCTTTTCTTTATGAGACATGTGAGATGGACACTCACCATAAGTAAGAAAATGAGTAATACTCAAATACCACTCATTCGTGGTGGAGACAAAGAGGACTGTTGGCGTGTCTTCAATTTTTGCTTCTTCATGCCCTGTTCTTTCTGGTTTGTTGTCAGCAATCAATTGGCAGAGGCCCCTTCCCCGCACAAGCTTTGTTGGTTTGATAACCAGATCAAACTCTTGGATTTTAACAATCTAATTGGCCCTTTTGGTTCCAAACTCCTGCTGAGTTAATATGGATTTGACTATGGTATCAAGAACTAGGGCAGTAGTGTGTGAATTTAGGATGTAAAAATGGAAGTCCTTTACTACCTTTACCACTGCATAAGCATGCTTCTCCATGTTTGAATACTTCAGCTCATGAGCTTTGAGAGGACAGCTCATGAAGGATATGGGGGATTCCACACCTTTGTTCTGTTGAACCGAAATTACTGAAAGTGTGTGCTCGAAAGCATAACTATACATTGTGAAATCTTTGGTATAATCTGGACGAACTAGAATTGGGGCATGGGCAATAGCTATCTTAATGTCTCAAAATGCCAATTTGCCTTCTTTAATTTAACTAAAAGTGGCCTTTCCTTTCATCATGTTTACAATATGGCGAGTCTTCTCTGCGAACTCGGGGATGAACTTCATAGAAAATTCACCTTTTCAAAGAAAGAGTGAACTGCAGTCTTACTTATGGGCAGAGTAAGCTCCTAGATGGATTTGACTCTTTCTGAGTCAATCTTTATGTCTTCTTAGGATACGATGTGTCCAAGAAGTTTTCTTTCTGTTACTCCAAAAATAGACTTCTTGGGATTTAGAGAAATGCCATTATAGTGACATCATTTCAGCGCTTGTTGTAAATGGTGCATATGATTAGGATGATGCTTGGAAAAGACTGTTAAATTATTAAGGTACACCACAATGAACTTACCCATTTCATCTTTGAAAGTAAGGTTCATTGCTCTCTAAAAAGTGGTGCCAGCATTTATCAGGCCAAAAGGCATTCTTCGATATGCAAAGGTGCCCCAAGGTGTGGTAAAGACAGTCTTATGTTGGTCTGCTTCACCAACTTCCACTTGATTGTACCTCGAAAAGCCGTCTAGCATTGATAACATCTCTGAACTAGTCACTATCGGAAGGACTTGGTCCACGATGGGCAGAGGGTAATTATCCTTTAGGGAGGATTGATTCAAATTCCTAAAATCCATGCAGAGGTGAATTTTGCCATTCTTCTTTCTAATAGGAACTATTTTTGTAATCCATGTGAAATTATGGATTGGAAAAATTATTCTAACGTTCAGCATTTTTTATATTTTAGATAGAATAGTACCTGATATCTTTGGATTATACTGTTTAGATTTATACTTGAAAGACACCAAATCACTCTTGAGAAGATTTTTATGGTGAATTTCTTCAGACCTGAGTAACTTCAAATCATCATAGGAGTACGCCAAAACATCCATGTAGTGGCGAAGCAGGACAGTAAATTTTAGCTTCTCCTCACGAGTGAAACATTTCCTAATGTTCACCATCTTAAGATTTTCCTTAGTACCCAAATTTATCTGATCAAACTCTTGGGAGGAGCTTGAATCTATTTGCTATTGTTTGATGAACCTGTCGTGCTTGTCAAACAATTTCTCAAGGGAAACCAATCCTTTGGGAACTTTATTCCCTTTTAGATGTAGGAATTCTTCACCTACGTCTGAACTTGTTTTAGGGGCTAGTTCAAGTTTTTGAGACTTACTGCCTTCGATGTGACGCTGTTCAAAACTATTTTTTGTTCTAAGAAGGCGATGATTTGGTTGTCACCATTGAACACTTGCCAATGTTTGGCATTGTCAGGCACACTTGGTCGAAAAACTAGTTCTTGTCTCTTTTAAAATCGAGGTGAGGAACCAAGAGAGTTGCAAAAATAGCCAAGGCATCAGCTCGGTCATTCGATTCCCTGGGTACAATAGAGATACTGAAAGCATCAAATTTTTCAATTTGATCTCAAACTAGATTACAATAATGGTGCAATCTCTCATTTTTAGTTTGGTACTGGTTTTTGACCTGGCAAACCACCAATTCAGCATCTTTTTTGGCATGCAGTTTAACACCCCAATCCTGAGCTGCCTTTAGTCTAAGCAACAACGATTCATGTTCAGCAGTATTGTTGGTATTGTTGAACTGTAATTTATAAGAATATGGAAAAATATCTCCTTGAAGATATATCAACACAATCCCAACTCCTGAACCGGTAGAAAAACAACTTTCATCAAATTTGAGAATCCACACATTATCAGAAACTGACTTTTCTTTTGATTTTTCTACATTTAGAGGAAAGGATTCTTTTGCACTTATATTGCATTCTACCAATCCTTCTGTTGTTCTGTCTAAACCAATTTTTAAAAATTTCATCAGCTAGGACAGGAACATCTTCTATAGTTAAGAAGTAATTACCCACCCCTGAAGACTCAAATAGAATTTGAACTTCAGGCGCTGGTGTTTGAGTGACAACATATTTTGCTTCCTTCTCAGGGAGCAATTTCTACATGACGCCTTTGACCGAGATCCTTGCTTTAGACAGGTCCATACTTAACTCACCACCAACATCCTTACAAAAGTTTTACCCAAGAAGAATGTCGTATGAAGTTGGAACGTCAGCCACCAGGACTGTCATCTTAATCTTCTTGTCTGAGAATGCCATAAATGCAAATTGGGCGTCCTTAATTTGTCCCAATAGTGGCACTTGTTTGTTCTCCATGGAGAAACATCTCCCAAAGGTCTTAGTTAGTGTGAGTCTAAGATATTTTGCCACTTTGGTAGGCATGACATTGTCAGACGCACCTGAGTCTATGATGTAATTGTTCAACTGGTGTCCATTTATCAGCAGGGAGACATAAAATGATTCAGTCCTTCTAGGAGTAGCAGGTGGAGCAATGACAAGGTTATTTTGGGTGGATGTGGGAGTCACCTTTGGAATAGCTGGTCCTGCAGGGACGGTTTTATTCTTTACACACTAAATCAACTTTTCCAACTGCTTAGGATTGGATTGCAGGAATTCAAATTCAGACATTTGAATTTTGGTTTTCTTAACATGGTCGATTATATCAAATGTTTGAAATGGATTAGGAACAAGGGAAGGCAGTTCATCTTTTTAGCTTTTAGGAGGGGGTATTGGTCTGCAAATTTGAAGCAAAAGGTGCAAAAATGCTTGATGTACTTACCTTTTTAGCAATCACTGGGTCCTTTGGCTGGAAAGGCAGAGAAGTTCCTCATTTGACAATTGAAATTGCTGGTTGAGATCATTCCTCTATTTTTTCGTTATCAGCTTGTAGGGCTAACTGATTCTAAGACTGGGTGAATATAATGTATGATCCATCAAACGCTTCACCTTTACTTTTGGGTTCATCTTGGTAATTCAAGAAACCATTGTTAGAATCTCTGGCTAATTCTTCTTCTCCCTTTGTGAAGAGATTAGCGTCATCTTCATGGTTCAACTCAGGCTAGAAGGAGAAATCAAATTTTGTTTCAAGATATACTACTACTGAATTGGTTGCAGGTGCTTCAATGGCAAGTTTCCCCTTTGGGGGAGGAAGATGATTCGACAGCCCTTGATTCGTGGCATCATTAACTTGGTACAATTGATTGAGGAATGTCCTCCTTGGTATATCTCTGTACAAAGGAGCAGAAGACATCCGTTACACCATTTGCTTTTTAAGAGCCAGCAACTCATTTGTCAGCTTCTGCACCATTGGATCAGTGGTGCCTGTAGATGGATATTCAGAGAATGAAGAAGATTTACCTTTGTTAGGATCTCTCCTTATCTTCCCCACCAACATGAGATCATCTTCCACCTCAGTAGCCAAATCCTGAGTAGCAACAAGGTCTATGTGGCCAACACATCTTAACAAAAAACTCATGTCAGGCAGCTGAGAGTTGATGAAAAACATTTGAGATTCTTAGTTGTTGGCTGATCAATGGTAGGAATCCTGTTCCTCAGCTTGTCAAACTTGGTAATGAAGTCCCTCATAGGTTCATGAGGTTCTTTCTTTATTTGTGTGAGTTGGGCCAGCAGGGCATGCACATCTTCTGCAGGCTTGAACCTGGCTTTAAATTTGGCTTTGAGAGTTTTCCAGTCAGTCACTGACCGAGCCTGTAGGTGGTAGAACCAGTCTGCAGTAGCACCTTGTAATGTCTCAATGAACAGCGTGACTGCTACGTCCTCATACTCCACACCTATCACACCATTGGCTATGCTGAACGCTGTAATATGTTCATCAGGATGAGCTCTCTCATCACCAAAAAATTTGGAGAAATTCTTCCTTGAACTGTGTGGTAGCTCATGTAGAGGTGGAGTTAAATTGATTGGGTCAAAAGAATTACCCCAGGGGCCTTGAAATGCCATTATTTGACTATGAAAAGGGGGGATAACAAATCTAGGTGGAGTATGTATAGGCAAAGTTCTACTAACAACAGAAAAAGAAACTCTGCCTTGTATCGGTGACTTGGTATTGGTAGGAGGAAGACTCCTAGTTCGTTGAACTTGAAGTTGTGGAGGAAAAAAATCAAAATTGCTCTACTGTACCAACTCAAAAATAAGCTCAACAACACCTTGAGCTCTCTGGCTTTTAGTATAGCGTGGAGCTGCCAGATTGTAAAACTGAAATGGGTAAGAACTGGAACTTCTTCAATTTGAAGCTTGAGGCTTCAAACTGCGTGTTCGATCCCTAATGGAGTCACCAAAAACTATTGGGTGAATATTTTGTCACCAACTAACTAAAGAGCAAAATAAGTTGATTCAACCACAACATAAAGAAATTGGTTAGCCAAATGTGTAGGTTTACCACATCAAAAGGGGACAAATCTCTCCTCTCATCAAGGGGAGGTTCCCTATAACTATAAGGGGCTATATATACTATGTATATACTATAAATAAGCTAAAAATAACACTCAAGGGTAGGATAACACCATCCATCTTTCTTTTTTAGATATGATGTTCACAGGCATAAGAGACTCTTGGTGAAAACACTAAAGGCACTTCTCTTCTTTCAGAAGTGGTCTACAGTAAACAGTAGGAGTTCTTTCTGGTAGTGATAAGTAACTGGGCGCAGTAACCAGCAGAATGAGGTGTAGCACAAAGTCTCCACCTCAACTGCCAAAGAGTGAAATACGAAGGACAATGGGGGCGCAAAGTCATCCCAAGATCCTTTACACAAAAATAGAAAAACAAACACACTAAAGACAATTGTGACAGCACAAAGTCTCTCACAGTTGGCTTCAGGACACCTTTCTGATTACTTCCACTAGTTCCACTTGTTTAATTGAATGGACAAGAACGCATTCAGGAAATAGACATAAGAACAATTTCCTTAACAACACAAGCTATTCCAGCACAAAGTCTGAAAGATCACTTGCTTTCTCATTCAAATGACAAAATATGATTAATAATCTGAGCTCAAAGTCTCAGTAATGCCTTTTAATTTGGGCAAAGTTTTGCTTCTAATAAAAAAAACATCTCCTTTGCATAAAATAAGAGATTACAATATATAGCAGCCAAGAAAGACTTGGCACTTTATTTCATGGAAAGGCCCATGCTGCATTGAATGCGTTCAATATCTGTGGAAGGGCCATGTTGGAACAGGTCATCAGCCTTGACCTTGGTGTACAGAAACATCTCGAATGTCTTCTTCTCAGCATGGGTTGTCTGGTCTGTCTCCTGGTATGTATGTAGTTGCCCACTCGCTTTTATTCAAAGGGAGAAAAATACGCTGTGCCTTTTAATGCTTGCACACTCAAATGTCTACTTGGTGGACTGTTCCACCTACTGAAAATAACTCCTACATAGATATTTTAGGTCTTTCCTTGTCGTATTTTGTCCTTTTCTCATGATCTAAGCTCTCGGGCTATCTCTTCCCTTTTTGTTGGCTCTTTCGATTTCTTCTTCAGCTGGTCGCTTAGTTTGTTCTTCAAGTTTCGTGCCATATTTGAAAATAAATAGGCATTTCATGACCTTAAATTTGACGTCTACGGGGACATTTCTAGTCGCTTGGTCCCATCCTTTTGGCCTTAAGCCTTTGAATTCCTTCGACTTTTTATCTTTGGAACCCCTTGAAGGGAAGGTGTCCCTTCGGGCCTTGAGAATGGTCCATTTTGTGGTCGTCGAGAGTCCCGGGCAAGGGTACTTGCCCTTCGGGGTCCTTCGGCTGGCCTTGTTCTTCAAATCCTTCAGACATTTTGTCCAAAGGAAATATTTCTTCTGTCTTTGCCACTTTCTATCGGGCCTTTCAAACAAAATGTCTGAAGGAAAATGTTCGAAGGAAATCTTTCTGAAAGATATCCTCTTGTTCCTTGACTTGGCAATTTCTTCGAACAAAATGTTCGAAGGAATTCCTTCAGACATTTTGTCCAAAGAAACCCTTACCCTTTCGGCCTTCTCTTTGATCCTTGCACAAATGTTCCCTGCCCTCCGCAAAGGGCATTGTCTTTCAGGATTTGGGAGATTCCTTTGAACCATTCAATTGAACCAACTGCTTGAACCAATAATGGTTCAACAGTCCAATGGTTCAATACTATGTTGTGCTCATTTAATTGACCACTTGAACCAACCGCTTTGAACCATTCATTTGAACCAACTGCTTTGAACTTGTCTCTGAAATCTTCCGCTACCTTCCTTTGCTCAGAGCTTTCTTGAACCTTTGAACCATTTTGGTTCAAGGTTCAATTGGTTCAACCTCTCTTTCTTGGCTCTTCGAATCCTTTATTCTTCTAAGTTTCTCAAACTTTATTGAACTCATTAAACTTGTGAACCTTGAACTCTTTAGGTTCATCGGTTCAATCTTTCTTCTTCGAAGTCTTCTTTTCTCTAACTCTTTTGAAGCCGTTGAACTTTTCGATGTGGTTGAACTTTGAACTTGCCAAAGCACTTGACTCTTTAAGTCTAATGATGTCATTGGACCTTTGAACCCGTTGAACCTTGAACCAAAAGATTTCAAGGTTCAAAGGTTCACTCTTTTGTTTGAAGCCTGTCGATGGACCTCTTGGTTGAACCTCAACGTTTAACCGACCTTTAAATAGCCTAAGTGTTGGGAGCTTGTTCCTTTGTGAAAGCTTGCCTGTTGAAGTTGTTGACCCTGTTGAACCTGCGAGTCTCTTAGCTGAAAAAGCTTGAATAATTGAAGAATTTGAATACACAGAACATTTTTTGAGAAGGGAAGAGAGAATTTTGGCCTTCAAGACCAAAATAGTTGATATGTTGTCCCCAAAAATGAGTGACAGATTTTGGGAACAATAGTTACCTTGAACTTAAAATTTAAATTATGATTTTGAAATTGTGTTTATTGTTAAATAATTCCAAGTTAATTACAAGTTCTATGGAAGAATAAAGCATTCTCTTGAGTATTTTTTTAATGCCAAGAGGAAAAACTTACAATGGTGGTCATGATGCAGAAAAAATACACTAACCTTTCGAAGGCCATAACTTTTGACTCGTAACTCCGTTTGAGCTCTATTACATGCCAAAACAATTGTATCAAAAAGTATGGCTCTACCTTAAGTAGCTCTATCCATTTATATTTGATTTTGATATTTTTTGGAAGCCAAACGTGATCATCTAAAGGTCCAAAATTAACGTTTAATGATTTCTTTAAGAATTTTCTATTTTTAGAAATTGTATATTTTTAGAACTGAAAGTCAACTTTAGTTAAATTTCATTTCATAGGCTAATTTTAGTATTTAAGTTATTTCAAAAAAAAATTAGAGCCGTGTGCACTTGTATGCGAAACTTACTATAAATAGCGGCTGCTAAAAATAGACCTTTTTTTTTAGATTTTAGTTTTTTTTCAAATTTTGTATGTAGACTCTAATTTTTGAGTTTAAGTTTATTTAAGCATGGTTTGGGTTTGTAATTATTTCAAGCAATCAATACGAATCAATTTTGAGTATTGTTTCAAGATCTTGGCCTATTGGTAATTTTTTTGTTCTTGTTAATTTTTGGGTTCATTATATAATATCATATCAAGTTTGAATCTTGGAGGAGTAAAGATTGGTGAGAGGATGAGGAGGTATGGCATTGATGAACCAGATTATACAAGAGCTATAGAAGTTCAAGAAGAATAACAAGAGCAGCCACCATTAAGGAAGAGATGATGGTTTAGGCTTTAAAAAAAATGAAGGAATCAAGGTTGATGTTCCAGATTATGGGGGCAGTTTAAAACCAGAAGAGTTCATCGATTGGATGAATAGCATAAAGAAATTCTTTCAGTGGAAGACTATGAGAGAAGATATTAAGGTAAAGTTTGCATGCATAAAATTGAAAGGTCATGCAATGATTTGGTGGGATCATCTGTAGAAAGAGAGACAGAGAAAAGGTAAAGAGAAGATTAATTCATGAAAAATGATGGAGAAAAAGCTAAGGAAGAAATTTATTCCTATGGATTATGCACAAACATTATACAGAAGATTTCAAAATTTAAGGCAAAAAGATCATAATATACAAGAGTATACAGATAAATTTTACAAGCTTTCCATACGAGTAGAGCATGATGAAACAAAAGAGCAAATAGCTACAAGGTATGTAAATGGTTTGAAATTTTCTATTCAAGATGAATTAAGCATGTATAGATTTCTTAATATGGAGGAGGCTTATCAATTAGCTTTGAAAGTAGAATAAAAACAAAATAGATAGAATTTCAGGACATATACTGGTCCAAGAAGAGGTGAATCCCCTCTAATAAAGGGACAAGGTGGGTTTCATTCCACTAGAAGTGGATTTAATGCCAATAAAGGTGAATCATCACGTGGTACATAAAGGTGAGATGATATAGGCAAGGGTTTCAATACCAACAAAGAGGAAAAATATTTCAAATAGGATGAGGTTACGGTGGTGCTAGAGGATGGTTTTTAAATTAACATAGATCTTATGTCTATTATAGATGTGGAGAAGAAGGGCACATAACATTTGAGTGTCTAAACTATCAAGATTAAGAAAGGAGGCACAAAGATCATCCAAGAGTAAATCTAGTTGAGGCTGAAATAGAAGAGCATAATATTGAATTTGAACCAGCAGATGTTGAAGAGTTATGATGAGAAGAACCATGATCTCTCCAAGGAAGGAACAATGTAGAATAAAGAAGATGGTGATGCATGGCTATGATCAAATATTTTTCAAACAAGATGTACTTCAGGTGGAAATGTATGTAAAGTAATTATAGATGGTGGTAGTTGTGAAAATATGGTTTCTAAAAAAATGATTGATAAATTAAATTTGTAATGTGAAAAGTGTCCTAACCCTTATTAGATTTCATGGTTTAAGAAAGGGAATGAAGTTATAGTAGAAAAAAGGTGTTTAATCAAGTTTTTTATAAGAACAAATTATAATGATGAAATATGATGTGATGTTATTTTGATGGATGCATGTCATATGTTATTGGGGAGACCATGGCAATTTTAGAAAAGTTATTCATGACGGAGCAAAGAACACATACACTTTTTGGAAAGGTGGTACAAAGGTAGTTTTGTTACCTTTTAAAGAGGAAGAGAAGACAAAGTATGCTCTCTACTAAAAAATTTATCCAAGATATGAAGGTAGCAAGTTGTTGTTATGCATTAGTAGCAAAGATTGAAGAAACAAAAATGGTGTCAATACTAATAGAAGCAACAAGAGTGTTGAAAGAGTATGCAAATATAATGCCTGATGAGTTATCAAATGATTTACCACCAAAGAGAGATATTCAACATCATATTGATTTGATTTCAGGATCAACTCTACTCAATCAACTTATAGGATGAGTTTAACAGAACATGCATAATTAAATAACCAAGTTACTGAATTGCTAAGGAAGAAGGTGATAAGAGAGAGTGGGAATCCATGTACAACACCAGCATTGCTAACTCCAAATAAAGATGGAGGATGGAGAATGTGTGTGGATAGTAGAGCAATTAATAAAATTATAATAAAGTATAGGTTTCTTATACCTCGTTTAGATGATATGATAGATGTACTTGTAGGAGTAAAATATTTTATCAAGATTGATTCAAGGAGTGGTTACTATTAAATTCGAATTCATGAAGAAGATGAGTGGAAAACTGCATTGAAGACTAGGGATGGCTTATATGAGTGGATGGTGATGCCATTCGAATTATCTAATGCACCTAACATATTTATGAGGGTGATGAATACAGTGGTATGAGAATATATTGGTAAGTTTGTGGTTGTTTATTTTGATATTCAGTAAGACTAAAGAATAACACTTACAATATTTGAGAATGGTAATGAATTTGTTATGAAAAGATAAGTTGTATACAAATTTGAAGAAGTGCAAGTTTATGCAAAATAGTTTGGTATTTTTGGGATTTGTAGTTTTAGCAGATGGTGTGAAAATGGACGTAGAAAAAATAAAAGCAATTGTTGAGTGGCATATTCCAAGAAGCATTACAAAGGTAAGAAGTTTCCACGGTTTAGCAACTTTTTATAAAAAAATTATTAAAAAATTTAGTAGTATTGTGGCACCAATAACATATTGCATGAGAGGGAAGAAATTTGCATGGAATAGAGCAGACACAAAAAGTTTTAAAATTTTGAAGAAGAAGATTATAGAAAGACCAATTTTAGCATTATCAGATTTTAATAAAGTGTTTGAGGTTGATTGTGATGCTTCATTTGTGGGAGTTGGTGTTGTATTAAGTCAAGAAGGAAAGCCAATAGCATATTTCAGTGAGAAATTGAATGAGGTAAGGACAAAGTATTCTGCTTATGATGTTGAATTTTATGCAATTGTACAAGCATTAAGGCATTGGAGGCATTACCTGGTATCTAAGGAGTTTATCCTATTTATAGATCACGAGGCTTTGAAGAATGTGAATACACAAAAAAAATTGAATAGTAGGCATGCAAAGTGGGTTTCTTTCTTGCAGGGGTATACTTTTATGTTGAAACATAAATCAAGAAAATAGAATTAGGTAGTTGATGCATTGAGCAGGAGGGTAGCATTATTAACTACTATGGTGAGTGAAGTACTTGGATTTGAAGCTATTAAATAATTATATGACACTGATCCATATTTTGGCAAAATAGTTGAATGTACAGAAATCCATTAACAGGTGGGATAGATGCTATTCATTATGAGTATCTTATACAAGAAGGTTATCTCTTTAAAGGAAAACAATTATGCATTCCTACTGGGTCTCTACGAGATAATATAATAAGAGAATTACATAGTAGTGGTTTGGCTGGACATTTTGGTAAGACGAAGATAATAGCTTTGGTGAAGAAAAAGTATTTTTGGCCAAAGATGAAGATAGATGTGACAAGGTATGTTTCAAAGTGCAAAATATGTCAGATGGCTAAAAGACATGTACAAAATACTGGACTTTACATGCCGTTAATGGTTTCAAGAGGACCATGGACAAATTTGAGTATGGAGTTTGTGTTGGGATTGCCAAACACACAGAGAGGTAATGATTCAATTTTTGTTGTTGTAGACATATTTTCTAAAATGATTTATTTCATTGCATATAAAAAAATCAATGATGTCACTAGAGTTGCAGAATTATTTTTATAGATATTGTGAGATTGCATGGTGTTCCAAAAACTATTACTTTAGATAGGGACATGCAATTTTTAATTCATTTTTGGAGGACTTTATGGAAGAAGATGGGTACTATGCTACAATTCAGTAGTGTGTATCACCCAAAAACAGATGGACAGATAGAAGTTGTGAATAAGAGATTGAAAAAATTATTGAGATGCATAGTGGGAGAGAAGCCAAAGCAATATGACTTGGCTTTACCACAAATTGAGTTTGCATATAACAGTTCAATAAATAGATCAACATGAAAGTCATATTTTCAAAAATTTTATGAAAGAAATCCTATGGGTATTTTAGATTTGGTACAATTGGCAATTGCAGATCGAATTAGTGATGATGTAGAAGCATTTGAAGAGCATATGCAACATTGTAAGGAGTAAGAAGAAAGTTACAAGAAAGTAATGAGAAATATAAAGTAGCAACGGATGTTAGAAGACGATCCAAGGTATTTGAAGAATGAGAGTTGGTAATGGTTTACTTGAGGAAAGAGAGATTTTCAAAAGACACATACAATTGGTTGAAGTACAAGAAAATTGGATCACGCAAAATTATGTAGAAAATCAATGATAATGCCTATAAAGTAAGTTTACCACAAAATTTTGATATATCTCTTGTATTTAATGTTTCATATTTATATGAATTCCATGGAGAAGATGATGAAGATGGAGAAGTAATTTGGGAGCAACATGTTCCAAAGAAGAAGAAAGAAAAAATAGTGCAAGTTTTGGATATGAAGACAATAGTACAAGGCAAGGGAATTATAATGGGTATTTGGTGCAGTGGAAAGGATTGCAGTAAGAATACAATACTTGGATTACAGAATGGGAGCTAAAAAAGATTGATAAAGACAAATAGGAACATTATAATCAGGGCAACTCGCATGAGCTAAGTTGTTTTCAACCAGAGGAGAATGATGCAGAAAAAATAGGCCAACCTTTCGGAGGCCATAAATTTTGACCTGTAACAATGTTTGAGCTCTTGCACGTGCCAAAACGATCGTATCAAAAACTTTGATTTTGTCCTAAGCGGCTCTATCCTCTTAGATTTATTTTCAATATTTTTTAGAGGCTAAATGTGATCATCTATGGGTCTGAAATTAACGTTTAATGATTTTTTGGGCAATTTTCGATTTTTATAAATTATATATTTTTAGAACCAAAAGTCAAAATCAGTTGAATTTTGTTCCATAGGCTAATTTTAGTATTTAGGTTATTTCAAAAAAAAAATAGAGCCGTGAGCGTTTGCATGCAAAACTTACTATAAATAGCGACTGCTAAAAATAGACATTTTTTTTCAAATTTTGCATGTAGACTCTAATTTTCAAGTTTAGGCTTATTTAAGCATGGTTTGGGTTTGTAATTATTTCAAGCAATCAATAGGAATCAATTATGAGTATTGTTTCAAGATCTTGGCCTATTGATAATTTTTTTATTCTTGTTAGTTTTTGAGTTCATTAAGTTGAGAATGGTGGAGTATCATATTTGTGTGTGTTCGTAAAAATGATTGGCCTTAAATTTGACATCCATTTCACCATAATGTAGGGTTGGTTTTAGTATTTCTTGAAGAAAAAAATAAAAAAAATTGTGATATCTTCTGCATGCAATGAAATTTGGAGCCTGCATTCTTTCAAAAAAAAATTTGAGCTCGACGATGTGATCCAGTTAGTTTTTTGATGGCATTTATCACCATAAAATAGGAAATTTGAGTAGAAGGTGATGGCATTGTTAATCAGTGTGGAACTCTTCAATAGAAAAACTATGCGACAACTCCTAGATAAACACCTTGAGATTGATACATACATATCACATTTTTTAGATGGATATATTAACATATTTGAGCTAAATTATGTCTCACTAATCACTAGTATTCATTGTTTTTTTTTAAAATTTTAATTTTAATTTTTATCTTGTTTACATAATTTACAACATCAAACTATCTTTATTAAAAAAAAAAACTATTTCTTAATTATATGTTTTTAACTAAAAATAATAATATGTAGGTATATTATATTTACAGGCTTGATACAAAAGCAAATTACTCTCAAATAATTTGGCATTTCAAGCAAGTAGCGTAGCAAATTACATTAATAAAACAAATCAATCTTGATGTGTTTAGTTGCTACATATAAATTTATATACTCACTATATCATCAGATATTAAATACTTCATCCTTATTTTCCCCTATCTTCTTTCTACTTCCATACTTTCAAAATCTGCATAATCCATTTCCCGTTGAGAAAGAATTCAAGTTAGAATCAATTCAAAAACTATTTAGTAGAACTACATAGTTTGGCCCAACTCTAACTTTTAATACTTCTCCACAATTATTAAGTATTGAAATGTAGTTGAACACCTCTCTTCCTATGGCAACTATCTTGATCTTCATAAACATGAAGGCATAAATGAACTAGTCTTCAAGATCTTTGTAAGACAATTGAATAATTTTTAAGCTAAATACCCTTCCCAACTGAAGTGGAATTTGGCTATAGAAATTTTTATTCTAGAGAGCAAGTGTTGCAAGTAAAGAGAGATTTCCAATAAAAGGAGGGATGGGACCGATTAAATCCATACTAATGAGATTAAAGGAAACCCTGCACTGTCGACAATGAGAGCAACTAATACCAATCTAATTGCATGTGTTGTGATTAGAAGACCAATCATGTAGAGAATGAATGGAGATGGAATTATTGAAAAAGAGAAGAACATGTTAATCAAAGTAATAAGAAAAAAAGAATGCGAGTTTTGAATGATCAAAAGGAGGAAGAAAAGTAGTACAAGAGCCATATTCAATCATCAATCTTGGTTTGCTTTCAAGTGAAATGAGGAAAGGAGTGGACTAAGATGTGTGGGTTCTCAATTTTTTAGCCTCCACCAATGAAGCCAACCATTATTATGTGTGGTGTATATTAGATTGATATTTTTAGCTTTTTTATATTTAGGACTAGATTAAATAAAAGGTAAAAGGACAAGAATGGATAAAAACACGTAGTGATTAGAGGGTTTTCTCATATTATTCACTAATTTTTTTTTGTGCTCAGTATTCAAAATGAGACTACTTAACTAGGCTCTTGTTAGTCAAATTTGAATAGAAAATGTATAGCACTATCATGAGTGGATAGCATGGGGATTCTTGCACTAAAGAAGAATTTGAATAGGATCTTATAGGTACGTTAGATATGTCGACTTTTACAATCTAAAATCTAATATGGTGGGCAATGTATTTTTACATTAAAAAGGTGTCTACAACTTGAAATATTTGTCAAATTATTGGCAAAACAATGTTTAAAAATTATGTAGTGGTTAAGGATTTTAGTGAATTACTTAATCTAAATAGAAACTATAAAAATCACTTTGATATTGAGAAGGTAAAGGAGATGTACATTTTACAAATATGATAGTGCAAGTTATTTAAATGTCCTAAAATTGGTTAGCCATAAATCTCTACTTTTTATTTTCCAATTAACTTCCTTATTTACTAATAATTTCCTCTTCTTTTGCTCCAAGATTTTGACTTTCATTTTTGAAATATTCACGAGAAAAAATTTCCAACTCCCCCTTATACATGTCCTCTAGTTGAGATTCTGCTGAAATAAGTTCATGCTCTTCTCTCAACCTCTTTTTACGTGCCCACTTAGTTACTAGTTGTTTAATTCTTTTTAAAAATCACTACAAACTAAATGCAAGCTAATTATCTGAGAGGATCATTATTTTTAATAGGGCTAATATAGTCCTCTTCCATTGAGGTTGGGTTAAATTCAAAGTAAGTTGGGGATTTTTTCCTACTAATGCCATCTCAAAAAAAACAGGGAAATGGTCAGAATCACCTCCACTATCAACCCACTACCTAATTCTAATATGATCACCAACCAGAGTCTCATTCAAAAGAAACCCATCTATTCTCTTCGCCATGTTGTCCTCACCAACCCTCATAAGATAGCGTTGACCCTTCAGGGCACCCTAGCCTGTGCAGAGGGTCTTCATACTTACGTAGTATCTGGTCCTTAGAAATAAGCTCGTGCGTGGATGTTCCCCCATAAGTGCCTAAAGTTGGTAGTCAATGCAAATCCACACCTTAATCGGGTATCTGTGTGTCTATGCACAAAGCCTCATTACATGCCCCAC